>CAJNDS010002136.1:70000-207500 GCA_905221605.1 Symbiodinium natans | reverse complement strand
AAAGACTTAAAGACATTCAGGCTGATCGGGTACAAGGTGTTTCTTAAGTGCGCAGGCTTCCCAAAGAGGCTCCGGTGGCTATCTTCCTAATCTGAACCCCAAACCCTAAACCCTAAACCCTAACCCAAACCCCAAACCCCAAACCCCAATACCCAAACCCTAAAAGCCCCCTTACAGTCATTGACAGATCACGCCTGAAAGCCTCCAGTGTTCAAGCAAGCTGAGGTTCCCAACATGGCGATGCAGGCCATCCCCTCTTGAACCCCCCTCCTTTAAGGACCTTGAGCCCTGAACCCTAGACCCTAGACCCTAAACCCTAAACCCTAAACCCTAAACCCCAAAGTTAAAGGGTTCAGGGTTTTGAGGGGGCTGAAGGGGATGTTCGGGTTTTAGGGCTCTTGGCATTCAGGGGCCATTTTTCTGTTGTAGCTTTGTTTAGGCCACCAGCTAAGGGTCTTGAGAGAGTTGGGTTTTAGGGTTTAGGGTATAGGGTTTAGGGTTTAGGGTTTCGGGAGTGCCGGAAATACCTAGTGCCAAGCTACTCTGTGAAGCCACAGCGCTGCATGGCGCGAAGGTGCTTTGTGTCCGTAGGAACACGCTTGACCCACGCGTGTCAGCCGATGGTCCAAATCTCCCTTCTTGGGTTGTAGATCGCCCTTTTTCTAGCTTTAGGGTTTAGGGTTTAGGGTATGGGGATATTCCCCTTATACTAACAGTCCTTAATTGGGATTATAGTACCCCCGATTGTCATCACTATTAAGGACTGTTAGTATATAGGGAACATCCCACTGTAAAGGGTTTGCTGGGCTGTCTTTGCGGTCTCAGAAGAAAGAATGTCCAGAACACCCGAACCTGCAGAGGGACTTTGATAAACCCTCAACGCCCTAAACATGCAACTCTTCGAGCAGTAAGCATTCGAACTTGCAGTTCTGGACCTTGAACCCTAAACCTTACGTCGTGGAGCCCGAAAAGTTCCTAAGCCCAGCATCTATAGACCCAGAAGCCATAAACCCTACCCTGAGCCTCAGCACCCTCAATCCCAAAAGCTTCATAACCCCAGCGCCCTACGCCTTGAACCCTAAAGCTGCATAAGCCTCAAAAAGCCCTGCGTCCTGGACCTTCAGTTCTGAACCTTACCACCCTGATCCTTAAAACCCTAAACCCTGAACTCTCTTATAAAAAAGCACACACACACACACACACCCTAAACCCTAAACCCCAAACCCTCGTACCCTCCGTTCTTCGGGGGAGCAGGCCATTGATCCCAGCAACAAGCGCATCATCTCCAAGGTCCTTAGGTGCCTCCGTCAGAGGGAGTAGGACGGTTTGTGATCACAAGGTGGGATGTTTAGGGTTTAGGGTTTAGGGTTTAGGGCTAAAAGTCCTTAATAGGGATTCTAATCGGGGGTACTAGACTCCCTGTCAAGGACTCGTGGTATAGGGGGAACATCCCAAATTGCAAGGTTCCCGTGTTGTAGGTGGAGTCTTTGAGGTGTTCGGGTTGATGAGCTAGTGTTTGTGTGTTTCAGGGTTCAGGGTTCAGGGTTCCGGGTGCAGGGTTTAGGGTTTAGGGTTTAGGGTTTCGGGTTTGAGGGTTTAGGGTTTAGGGTTTGAGGGTGGATGGTTTCAGGGCTTCCACCCGAAATCTCCGAAGAGGTGAGGCTGGGTACAGGTAGCAGTGCCCCAGACTGGGTTTAGGGTTTAGGGTTTAGGGTTTAGGGTTGAGGGTTTAGGGTTTAGGGTTTCGGGTGTAGGGTTTAGGCCGCTCAGATCCTTAAAGCCCAGCTCCAGACCCCTGGGTCAGGGTGAGGCTCAGTAGGCCACCAACCCTGCTTTGGGTTTAGGGTTCAGGTGTTCAGCGTTGAACGGAGGAGCCCTAAAACCCAAAACCTGCCAGCCGCAACAAGCAAGTGCCGCGAACAGCAACTTCCGATCGTCCCGAACCTTCCTCCACAATTTCCTGCAGGGTTTGGTGCTTCAATGCTGTCTCGTGTGAAGCCCAAACTCTTTTTACATACTGCCGAAGAGCTCTAGCGTTGTAAGCCCGAAACCTTCAAGTCCCTAAGAGCTCTCTTGCTACCCACCGGTGCAAGAAGCCTTTTTCCTGCAGGCGCGCCCTTGAGACGTACGACAAGCAGCAGTACACTGGTCCGCCGGAGACTGCCAAGGCCAGCCAGGGAGCAGAAAGGCCACACGCACCCCACAGCGGGAACTTGCTCACGCAAGCCTACAAAGCCATCTATGTAAAGTTTAGGGTTTAGGGCAGTTTAGGGTTTAGGGTTTAGGGTTTAGGGTTTAGGGTTTAGGGTTTAGGGTTTAGGGTTTATAAGGGCTTAAGCTTAAGGTTTAGGGTTTAGGGTTTAGTTAAATTCTAACCCCAGAAAGAATGCCGGCCCTCGATACCCTAGGACAATGCCGAAACCCAGAGAAATTCTTTGTTGCGGGTGGTGCCATATGCAGCCAGCTACCTGTTGTGGTGGTAGAAATGTTCACGGAGTATGGATTAGGCTGGAGGGATTCGTGCTTCGGGCGCCGAGCTTCGCCCGAAACCGTGCTCCGCGGGCAGTGGCAGAGGCCCAAGCAAGTCCAGCGAATGTCGTAAGACCCCTGGAAGAAAGACGCACGTGTAGTAAGACCGCCAGAAGAAAGACGAAGAACCCCTTTCCTTGCAGCAAACGGTTGAGACCCAATCTGCAAACCCTACGGACCAACAATTAGGGTCCCTTTTAGGGTACCCTATACATAAGAGGGGCCGCCTTACAATAAGGACCCCCAAAAGGGACCATAATTTAGAGCGGTGACCCCGAAACCCTCAACCCCAAACCCTAAACCCTAAACCCTAAACCGCCCTTATAGTCCCTATATGGACCCTTAGAGAAAGGACTCCGTGGTGGCCGCGGCGAAGGACCTTCAGCGAGGAGACTGGGCCAAGGCGCTCCTGCTTGGGTTTAGGGTTTCGGGTTTAGGGTCTAGGGTCTAGGGTGGGTAAGCTGTAGACACATCTACTTGGAGGTTCAGTTATACTTGGGTTAGTAAGTACCATGAACCTCCAAGCAGTAACCCTAAACCCTAAACCCTAAACCCTAAACCCTAAACCCTAAACCCTAAACCCTAAACCCTAAACCCCCAGTCAGTCAAAGCACCAACCAGGCTTGCGCCCAGCTCGAAGGCCTGCAGCTCCGGCCTCAGCTCTAGGGTTTAGGGTTTAGGGTTTAGGGTTTAGGGTTCAGGGTTCAGGGTTCAGGGTTTAAGGTTTAGGATTTAGGGTTTAGGGTTTGCTACTATTGCTGAAGAACCCCCCCCCCCCCACCCAAGAAAAAACAATATCTTCCTCATAAGGGATATAGGGGTTGTTTTTTGGTTGGGTTCTTCAGCAAGTAATTAGTAGTTATCGCCTTGGACAACCATGTCGGTGATGTTCCAGGCAGGAGTTACGGGCTTGAAAGCTAAGGCTGGCAAGTCAATGCATTTTGGTTTCCTTTCGATGCTCGTTAACGCCTGGAACCCCTCAAGCCCCGAAGCCCTCAAGCCCCAAAGCCTTGGAGTAGGAGATGGCAAGTACACGGACGACATAGCCCCGGCACACTCTTGGGTTCGATTGCTCCATGATGTCGGTGTTTCATGTTCTTGTTGCCTTGTGCTTCGAGACAATGGCACAGCCCATGCGCTTCTCACAAGGCATCCCTAAACCTTTCATGAAAACAAGGCTTTAACAAGCTTCTTCTGCAGCCCTACCTAGAACTACCCGTGACACACACTCAAGTTGCCCATCCTGAGACAAAGGCTCTGGCATCACATCGACACCAACCACCCGGAGAACGGTGAGAAGGTACTCGTCCGGAGCGGGAAGTGGCGCGAAACTGTCCTAGCTGTAACCTCGACCAACATCCCGGGCTCCACCCCAGACTCCCTTAACTCTGGCCGGCTCTTAGGTATAGTAGGGATTAGGGAAGTCGGGTCCCATATAGAACCTTAATGGAGTATATAGGGCCCTGATTCCCTCATTCCCTACAAAGAAGCAGGGTGAACTTCATCGTGGTTGGGCTCCGAGTCCACTAAATGGCAGTCCTGAATCGACAGAACATCTGCAAGATGTGTAGGACTCCAGTTGTATTCGCATTTTTTAGTTTTGAGGTCCTAGAAGCAGAAACCTTGGGTGAAAGTTCGACACTTGGTCCTTATGCCCGACCACAAACCCATAAAACTTCGGGATTTTAAGTTTAGGCTCCGGGGTAGGGAGGATAGATTTGTTGGCCAATGGTTGCTCAACAGGAAGTCTCGCTTCATTCAAACCGCGTAGAGTTCCCATGCGAATGAAGAACAGAATCTTCTTTGCGCAAAGTCTTGAGCAGGCCTGCTTAAAGCTTTAAAGCGAGGCCACCGCAACATGTAAAAATGGAGGTCAAGGCCATGATCACGGAGAAGATGAAAGTGGAGGCCGGTTGCCGTGCTTGGGAGGCTTGTCTTCCGGCCTTCCGCAATCTGTTGGGAGCTAGGGGATGAAGGTTGAACAGTTGTGACTATGAGTTCGACTAGAGGGAGATTGGTTTAGGGTTTAGGGTTTAGGGTTTGGGGTTTAGGGTTTAGGGTTTAGGGTTTGTTGAGGGGCTGAGAAGTGGTTCAGGATGAGGCCGTCTCGCTCCTGTCATCCGATACTTCGGCAAACGCAAAACGCAGGGCCCCAAAGTCTCGACCTCCAAGGTTTAGGGTTTCTGAACTCTCTTCTGCCGGATGCATGCAACCCGAACCCAGAGGCTTGAAGGGAATCCGACAGAGCCGGCTGAAGGGCTCTGCTTTTAAAGCCCTAAACCCTAAACCCTAAACCCTAAACCCTAAACCCTAAACCCTAGATTGAGGGCTCAGGCTGTGGTTGCTGCCAGCGGATGCTGTGGTGGTTGTCGCTGTTGCTGCTTTTGCTGTTGTTTGTCTTATTGGATTTAGGGTTTAGGGTTTAGGGTTTAGGGTTTAGGGCAGATCCGCGTGAAGGCCCTGCGCACCTACCTCTTCTCCTACGCATCCATCTACGATGCCTTCCACTTGGATCAGCTGGTGGAGATGTTCAGCACCCCGGCCCCTTGAGACCTTAAACCCTAAAACCCTAAAACCCTGAACATTAACCCCAAACCCTAAAACCCTCAACCCTAAACCCGAAACCCCCTGAGACCCTATAGTGTAAAACCCAAAGCAAGGACCCAGGCGCCAGGGGGTTGTAGTGTTTTCTGCAAGGATTCGGGGCTTCCAGGGCGTCAGATAGATTCAATCCACGCGGCTTTTGCGTCCGCTTACTTACTTAGGCAGGAGGCGAACCTTAAACTGTTTGAGTATCTGGGTATCCCTTTTGTGCAGGAATAGTAAAGTTTAAGCTTTTTTCCCCTTGGTTAAAGGAGAAGTAAGCTCGGTGAACCTGGGGTCGTGGGGTTTGGGCTTTGTAAACCCGGCTCGCGAGCTTCCTCCGTGGTAAGAAGTTTTCATTTTGGGGAAGGCAGAGCATTCCAAGAAGCGCGAAAGCCCTGAAGAAAGTTGTTGTCAGAGAGTTGTTTAGGGTTTAGGGTTTAGGGTTTAGGGTTTAGGGTTTAGGGGGGTTAGGCTATCGATTTGGGAAGTCTTGACTCGAGAACTTCGAGAGCTCGAGTGCACAACCTCGAAGGACCCTCATGCACCTCCTTTCAAGGCATGCCTAAACCCTAAACCCTAAACCCTAAACCCTAAACCCTAAACCCTAAACCCTAAACCCTAAACCCCTAAACCTAAAACCCTAAACCCTAAACCCAAAACCCTAAACCCTAAACCCTAAACCCTAAACCCTAAACCCTAAACCCTAAACCCTAAACCCTAAACCCTAAACCCTAAACCCTAAACCCCAATCCCAAACCCCAAACCCTAAACCCTAAACCCTAAGCCCTAAGCCCTAAACCCTAAATCCTAAACAACTCTCAAGTTTCAAGCTACGCCTGGACTTTCGGAGCTTGACCAGAAACCGCAAGAAACCGTCACTTGCCAAACTTCCGAACTCTGTCAACCCTGACCGCACAGGGCAAGACCCGGCCAAGAGTCAACCAGTGGATGCAAGGGGGTACGTCGGGCTGAGCTTCATGGTCCCTTATTGTGGTCCCTTACCTTCTTTAAAGGGTTCTGATGTATGGGCCCTTGGGTTGTATGGGGTATATAAGGGGTATGTAAGGTGTCCTCTTTTCGGGCTTATGGTTTAGGGTTGATGGAGAACTACCAAAACGGTCTGCGATCAGAACCCCCTAAACCCTTAACCCTTAACCCCAAAGCCCTGAAGCCCCCAAGCTCCAAGCTCCAGAAGCCCCACTTGTCCAAATATCTCAGACTTGGATGGAAGACAAGTGCATTCCACCATCTCGAAGATGATGATCAAGGAGCGCGTTTAGGGTTTAGGTTTTAGGGTTTCGGGTTTAGAATGTTTGTTCGTGTTTGCGGCTTTACTTCAAACTGAGAGACTCTGTCGTCGGTGTTTGGCATTATTCGGCTTATAGCTCCATTGGCAATACTGCCCGCTCCCCATGAAGCAATCGGGAGATTTTGAATGGTTCCGCCGATTGAAACCCTAAAACCCTAACCTACATGCATTAGAAAAGGACCGGATCGGCTTCAGAAGGGGCCGTCGGTTGCAGACAGCCCAATTAAGTCATACCTAAAGCCTGAGCTACGGATGCACAGCATGCCGACTCACCCTCATATCCGAAGCCCTGGCTACTGCCTGCGCTGCGCGTGACCCTAACCCCTAAACCCTAACCCTAAACCCTAAACCCATGATTTTCTTGGGGCCTCTCCTTGAGCAGCTACTTTCAGGCTCCTGTTTACAGGCCTTCCGAGACCCTCCTACCTGCAAGCGTGGGAGCCCTAAACCACCAAGCATCGGGTGCGTTTTGCATCCTGATCCTGCAGGAAGAGATCACGGCCTTTTGGGATGCGCCTCGGCTCCTTAAAGGTGTCTGAGGTTCTGAGATTCTGGGGTTAAGGGTTTAGGATCCAGGGATCTACGAGTGGCTGGTATCTGGGGTGTAGGTCATTGGCGGTCAAGGGTTCGGACGCCTGATTGACCATTGCAGTTGTTCTTTGGCTATGACGATATGAACGTGCCAGAAGCGCAACGATTTGTGCAGCAGTCAGCAACGTCACAGGACTTTTCTTGCCGGTGAGCCGTGCCTGATGCCAAGGAGTCGTCAAAGTATGTGCTCGTGCAGCACGTGGAGCCAACCCCGCTCCAGCGCAGCGCACCTGAATTTGGTGTTTCAAGGGAGTCATACTCGGACCCCCAAAAAATGTACCCCGAAGAGGTCCCCGCAATATGCTCCTAAGAACGGTCCCCGTATTCCCTAAGAGGATCTTGAAAAAGGGTTCCCCAAGCCCAAGGGTACAACCTTAGGGGTCCAAGGGTTTAGGGTTTAGGGTTTAGGGTTTAGGGTTTACAAGGTACTGAGTGACTACATATTTGAAAAGTTCTCTGAATTATCGTCCCCCTTTCAGTGCATTCATAGGCCGTAGAAAACTAAGAGACTTTTGCGTCGATATCACGCTGCTTCCACCCATCCTGTCCTCTTCCATCAACAGATGGGTTTAGGGTTCAGGGTTTAGGGTTTAGGGTTTCGATCTTTCTACTCGCATCGACATGTATCCAACCTGTTCTATGCCCATTGGCTGGCTGCCTATCCAATGCATAGTCCATCATCCTGCACATAGCTGCAAGCGGGGTGCTGATCGCTTGTGTTGAATCCTTAAAGCCTGAAGCGCACACAGACACATACCACACGCAGACACCCTGACCACAAAAGCGCAACATCCCACAGGGCTGCAAGCGCCGACCTTGTCTCACAGAGACATCAACAACTCACACCTCAACTACTTCCACGGACATCCGGTCCGGGGCAAGTAAAAGCGGGGTCGATCCTGGCATCCTAAGCCCTATAAGCCCAGCAATGGAAGTGCGAACCGAGTACTTTTTGACTCTCGAAGTGAACCCCCAAACCCTAAACCCTAAACCCTAAACCCTAAACCCTAAACCCTAAAGAGTGAGTCAAAGAAGAGCGCTCCAAAACCTTCAGCCTGAACCGGCAGAGGCCTGGCGATTACACTGGCGGAGCGAGCCGTGCAGGCTCCATTCCCTGCGTTTGTTTTGTTACCCTAAACCCTATAAACCCTAAGCCCTAAACCCTAAACCCTGAACCCTAAACCCTATAAACCCTAAACCCTAAATCTTTGGTTTTGTTACCTTAAACCCTAAATCCTGAACCCTAGTTTCAGGGATTTCTAGGGTGTGCGGGTTGTCGGGTCTACGCGCCCATAAAATTCGCGGGTGGTCAGTTTAGGAGGTGGAGATGTTATCGGCGCTTGGGGGTTGGGGCTTGGAGTGCAGGGCGTTCATTCAGCTTCCATGGTCATAGTCATGAGTCATGCGTGGGGTGGTTGTAGGTGTAAAGTGTAAATCTGAGTAAAGGGCTTTTGACTTAGCTAGTATTTGCTGATAAACCCGCCAGAAAAGACAATGATTCCTATATTACCCTTATAAGGAAGAACATATGTTGTTGGGTTCTTAAGCAATTAGAAGTCACTGAAATATTTGGGATGAGTTGAGGTTACAGGATCTACTGCTGAGGACTTGCGCCATGGGATGCCATCGGCCACCCCACCCGGGGCACCCCCGAACTCTATTGGGTTTCAACCCTCAACCCTCAATCCTCAACCCTCAACCCTAAACCCTAAACCCTAAACCCCAGAAAAGCCTGAAAAAACCCATGCCCCCCCACGTCCCAAGCGCGCGGGCACAAGGCCGTGGAGAACAACGAGCGCCTCGTGGATTTGAAGACCGGCGGCTTTGCTTTCAAGGACCGGCGCTAAGGTTTAGGGTTTAGGGTTTGCGGTTTATGTTTTAGGGTTTGTCATAGGGAGGTTTACGAATATAGGGGACCCCCTAAAATAGACCCCCAAAACAATCAGGACCCCCCAGAAGGTACCTCGAATTTCGGAAACCCCAGAACTTAGATGCTTGGGTTCCCCCCCCCCCCCCCCCCCCCAATGGCCTGATGCTTTTGCGCTGCGTCGGTGGCAGGACTGCAGGGCTCGGCGGAGGTTTTTGAGGTTTAGGGTTTAGGGCTAGGGGTTTAAGGTTTGGGGTTTCCGTTCGACCCAGGTTCCAAGCATCAGGTAGGAACACCACCCACCCCTTGGCCAACCTACAGACTCTGATACAGCTCAATCCCTCAATTCTAAGTCCTATACTATCGGACTTCAGCCTTCACAAGCTTAGATCCTCAGAATACGAACCTCTCATCCTCGGCACCCAGGTCCATGTATCTACATAGTATATACTTGGGCCCTAAAGCTACTATATAGGGACCCCTGTAAGGCCCAACACTAAACCCTAAACCCTAAACCCGAAACCCTAAACCCTAAACCCTAAACCCTAAAAAAAATAAGTATATACTGTATAGGTACAAGGACCCCTCGGGGATGCCAAAGGCCCGGGCTTGGGACGTGTGTTGCGTTTCTGTGCATGACCAGAACTGGGCTTCATCTAGGGGTCAGAATATTTAATGAATAGTTTTCACTTAGGGTCCCTTTATGACTATACCAGAAGAAGAGGCCCCCCCCCCCCCAAAAAAAAAAAAAAAAAAAAGCCTGTTCTGATTATGAAGGCCCCTATATCATGCTTCCTCGGCTCGCGGGGGTATGTATATTTTGGACGGGCTTATACTTGCAGGTCTTTAGATGGCTTCAGGTTGGCATGTTCCCCCTTATGCTAACAGTCCTTATTAGGGATGAAAATCGGGGGATACTATAATCCCTATCAAGGTCGGAATTATAGTACCCCCCGATTTTGGGTTTAAACCCTAAACCCTAAGCCCTTAGTATAAGGAGCAACATCCCAAGTTTCAGACTTCAGTGAGGGGTTTGGAGGTTCAGTCTGATTCGGGCAGAGGAAGCAGGCTGGGCCGGACCAAACACTCCACCCCCAAGAACATGTAGGGTTCAGGGTTTAGGGTTTAGGGTTTAGGGTTTAGGGTGTAGGGTGTAGGGTTTAGGGTTTAGGGTCTAAATTTAGGTTTGCGAAGCGTTAAACTTGTTCCACGTGTCTCAAAGCGTTTCAATTTGCCTGGAACCCTGAACCCTGAACCCTGAACCCTGAACCCTAAACCCTAAACCCTGGCCTCCCCTCTTAAGAGAACGACTCGAGGATGCTGGTCGTTCACAGCCGGGTCTGAATACCGACTCCGGCAAAGGCAAGGAAAGTTTGAGCTATCTAATGGTTTAGGGTTTAGGGTTTTATGGGTCAAACTAAATACTGAGAGTGTTCCCTAAGGGTCCCTTTGCAATTCTACTACAATATGTTTTGACGTCATGATCTATAGGCTGTCAGGCGACAAGTTCGTGTTTTGCAGTTTAGGTGCGCCGGCTTTCTCAAGGGTAAGGGCAACGGCTCATTGCTTAAGAACCTCCAAGAAACTTGAAAAATGAAATCATCCGTATATTGCCCTTACGAGGAAGACTGTTTTAGATCTTGTGGGGGTTCTTAAGCAAATAGTCGCAACAAATGAACTGCCTGGGGGGTGCAACGGCTTTGGGCCAACAGCTGTTGGGAGAATGGAGGTGTCTCTGCGTGGGATTAGGGTTTAGGGTTTAGGGTTTAGGATTTAGGGTTTAGGGTTTAGGGTTTAGGGTTTCCGGTTTACATAGGGTTGCGGGAAGCCATGGTTTATATAGGGTTTGGGGAAGGCATGGTGTCCATAGCGCTCGCCCCTTTCAGTTTCAGCTTGGTAGCCCAGTGGCACCCTTTTTGACCTTTTGTTGGTTCAAAGGTTCCCTTGCAACCAACCAACAACCCCCCCCCCCCCCAAAAAAAAAAAAAAAAAAAAAAAAGTGCCATTAGGGTTTAGGGTTTAGGGTTTTGGGTTTTGGGTTTAGGGTTTAGGGTTTACAAACAGTACCCTTATCATACGAAGGTTACCTGGGCTACCGAGCCAGCTACTTTGGAGAAGCTTCACGGTTGCCTTGTGAGACCTAGACCCCAGGACCTGGAAACGCCAAACACATCCCAGGGTTTCGGGTTTAGGGTTTAGGGTTTAGGACTTAGGGTTTAGGACTTAGGGTTTAGGGTCTAGGGTTGCTGAAGAACCGATGACTAAAGCAACGGGCGCAAGCAGCTCCGACATGACGTCTGCGCGTTTCTGAATCCGTGCCTTCAGAGCCCAAAACCCTAAGAACAAACGCCCTAAACCCTAAACCCTCGAACCCCTGAACCGTTTTCACCGCAGTACCCTTATTCCCTTGTTCATTTCTTTTGTGGGGGGGGGGGGTTCTGATTATGAAAACGGGTTTAGATATACCGGATTCCTCTACTCCTCAAACCAGACGCCTTACCCTAAACCCCAAACCCCAAACCCTAAACGCGTGCCAGGCGGAAAGGGAAGAATGGGCAAAGGCTTCGACATGAAGGTTGGGGGGGGGGGCCTAGGTTTAGGGTTTAGGGTTTAGGGTTTAGGGTTGAGTCAGGCATCACGTGGAGATGAATAAATTGTGCATGTGGTCTTCTTAAGGGACTGCAGGAGGGACCCTCATGAGGGACCTTGGGGGTATGTAGGGACTAGTTAGGGGCTACTTCGGGAACCCTAAACCCTAAACCCTAAATCCTAAACCCTTAACCCTGAAGCTACTTTGGTATACAGGGACTATATAAGGTATGATGTGGGGTCCCTTCTAGGGGGGTCCCTCCTCATACCTAAACCCTAAACCCTTAACCTTCTGCGGCGAGGCGCAGTTCGTAGACCTGAGAAATCCTGAGCAACTCGAAGCACGAAATCCAAAGTGTGTAGGGTTTAGGGTTTAGGGTTTAGTTAGGTTTAGGGTTTAGGGTTTAGGGATTAGGGTTTAGGGTTTAGGGCTTAGGGTTTAGGGTTTAGGGTTAGGGTTTAGGGTTCAGGGTTCAGGGTTCAGGGTTCAGGGTTCAGGGTTTAGGGTTTAGGGTTTAGGGTTTAGGGTTTAGGGTTTAGGGTTTAGGGTTTAGGGTTTAGGGTTTAGGGTTTAATTAGGGTTTAGGGTTTGGGGCCCAAAGCCCGAGGCCCAAGGCCCAAGGCCCAAGGCCCAAGGCCCAAGGCCCAAGGCCCAAGGCCCAAGGCCCAAGGCCCAAGGCCCAAGGCCCAAGGCCCAAGGCCCAAGGCCCAAGGCCCAAAGCCCAAAGCCCAAAGCCCAGCACACCCCCATAAGCCAATATGTGCCGGAGCCCAAAAACCCCAAACTCCTCAACCCTCACAACTACTATTTCTACTATTTGCTGAAGAAGAACCCACCCAAAAAATGCAAAATGTTCTTCCTTCAAGGTGCAACGTGGGGATATATCATCTTTTCCCTAAACCCTAAATCCTAAACCCTAACCCTGTATAAATCCTAAACCGTTCAGCAAATCGCAGACAAACCCCTCAACCCTAAAGCCTCAACCCCTAAAGCTGAAGGCAGACCAGAAGGGCGCCAAAGGAAAGGGCCGCGGCAAAGGCCGCGGGATTAGGGCCTTTAGGGTTTAGGGTTTAGGGTTTGGGGTTTGGGGTTTGGGGTTTGGGGTTTGGGGTTGCCTGTTGGCGTGTTCCCCCTTATACTCGAAGTCCTAGATAAATTCTAATGTATATTGACAGTTGGACCCAATAGCCCGTTTATTGAATGGACGCAGGAAAGGGAAGTACTGTGACACATTCCATGAGCTTGGGGTCAAGATAAGGGTTCTTACACGCTGCGAACCCTGAACCCTCACTCAAACACCTAACCCAGCTTTGAAACGATCTCTCTGCTTCCAAACTGGTAGACACTGATAGGACAGGTAGCCACCAAAATGGGGGGCTCATGGGCCGTAGAAAAGCCTGAACGGCTAGCCTAGCGGAACCCTAAACCCTAAACCCGAAACCCTAAACCCTAAACCCTAAACCCTAAACCTTAAACCCTAAACCCTAAACCCTAAACCCTAAACCCTAAACCCTAAACCCTAAACCCTAAACCCTAAACCCTAAACCCTAAACCCTACCCTAAAGCCTACCCTAAACCCTATAAATCAAGCCTACCCTAAACCCTATAAATCCTGTACATCCTATAAACCCTAAACCCTAAACCCTAAACCCTGTAAATCCTGTGAATCCTAAACCCAAAGCCCTAAACCCTAAACCGGAACGGTGATTCACAAGTGGGCTTTACGGCTTTGGGCTGTAAGTAAAAGCCCAAGAGCCAAGCACTGGAGGTTCCTCGTTTGGTGGACAGCCCGTTCGCCGGGCCGGGGGATGGGAGAAGCATGGATAGCAAGAGGTTTAGGGTTTAGGGTTTAGGGCTTAGGGTTTAGGGCTTAGGGCTTAGGGTTTAGAGGGCTATGGGGTGAAGGTCTTTCGGGGTTTGTGGTTTGAGGGTGTGGTTTTTTACCCGCAAGGTTTGGGATCCCAGGTTCGGGCTCTGGGTGTCGGGTTTTGGGTTCGGGGGTATTGGTGAAGGGCTGGAGTTATGCCAATCTACAGGGTTGAAGGCTTTGACATTGGTTTGCCTTTAGTTCTTCGTTTTTTGGTTCTTTCATTCATTATTTCTTTCTTTCTTGCTTGCTTTATTTCTTTCTTGTTTGTTGCTTGGCGCGGGCTTGCAAGCTTCCGACATGCAGACACACACACACACACCCCAAACTGCTTCTGAACTTCATTATCAATCTTCAGAACACTGATGCCCTAATACGCTTGAGTTCCTTGAGGTAAGCCCTTTAAACGCCCTATATCTGGCTTGGAGCTACAGCAGTGCGCTCCTCCATTCGCGCACCAGAAAAAAACAGACCTTGAAGCTTTTGTGCTTAGGGCTCGGGTTCAGATACTAACCAGGGCTTTCCAGGCCCCGGGGGTGACTCATGTTCGGGGTACGCTGAACGGCCCAGCAAGGAACGCCCGGGCTGGCGCCCTGCGCGGCGGCACTGGGCAACGTGGAGCCTTGAACGGCATTTCGCTGCTGTAACAATTAAACGTTGCGAGATGCTGTAGATTTCAGCAATCCCATTTGCCCAATGCTAGGCATGAAAATTGAAAATCCAGTTATGACCTTCTGTGCATCGTGGCATCCTCCAAAATCGAAGAGGAGCACGCAGTGTGAACATGTAACCGAAGTTGTTTTATCTTTGCTTGTCCTCCCTCCCGAGAACCCCTGACAGTGGGAAGTCGTACCTGCGGAAGATATTTTGACAGCTCGCATGCCGGCCAATCGGTCATGGGCCATGCTACAGTTAAAGCAACTCTCAACTCTACCAGAACCGTCTGCACGCCAAAACCCTCCGCTCCCTGGGATCTCATACCCCCGGCCCCTCTCAACTAAGCCGCAAAGTCTAAATCCTATGCGCGACATCTATGAGCCCTTCGAATCATTGAACTCTAAGCCAAGCTGTAAACCGAGAGTGTATCAAACCTCTCTTGGCTAAGGATGGTCCACCGGCATCAGAGCGTAAAACGACAAGAGGGTGCCCGCAGGCAGCGGAGGGAGGTGACTCTTTTGTTGAGTTCAAGGTTGTGGTTTCGGGTTTAGGGTTTAGGGTTTAGGATTTAGGGTTTAGGGATTCGAGGTGTTCAGGAGAAAGAGCCCAGCCACCCCTTCTGTGCTAGACCGAGGGTCCCAGACCGAGCATTATGCTTTAGCTGTGTCGTGGCTTTACGTTTATGGACCCTAAGTCCTAAACCCTAAACCCTAAACCCCAAAACCTAAAACCCTGAACCTTGCCTTTTAAGACCTCAAGAACGAAGCGCTGCTTGAAGTCCGCCTGGCCCTGCAAAGTTGCTGAAGGGATGTCCGATCATTGCTGGGCAGAGTTGCTTGTGGGCTCTGCAGCAGGGTTTAGGGTTTAGGGTTTAGGGTTAGGGTTTAGGGTTTAGGGTTTAGGGTTTAGGGTTTAGGGTTTAGGGTTTAGGGTTTAGGGTTTAGGGTTTAGGGTTTAGGGCGGTCCCTTTTTCCCAGCGGTGGCGTGCAAGCCCGTGAAGCACCAGGTCATATGCACTCTCACTAAGTTGATGACAGCCGAGGGCTTATTTGGGAACTCCAGGGTGAAGAAGAGCCTGATCTTAGGATGTTCCCCCTTATACTAACGGTCCTTAGCAGGGATTATAGTACCCCCCGATTATAATCACCATTAAGGGCTGGGTAGTATAAGGTGGAACATCCCAACCGATCTGTTAAACACAAGCCAACCGGACATGGGACTTGAGTCGACTTCCCAGCATGATTCAGAGAACTGTACTGCAAGAAGTGTTCCTTTTTAACTTGAGGCTCGGATCTACACAGGTCTAAGCAGGTCAAGCAATCTTATCTCAAAACCCTAAACCCTAAAGCCTAAACACTAAGCCCTAAACAAATCCTGAACCCTGCCGCCGCCCTGGGCCAGGTGCCATGCAGCATGTCATGTCCAGTAAGACCTTTGCGTTGTTGGCGGGGGCATCGTGCTCAAGATCGCGGCGCCTCCACCATTTGCGGAAAAGAGAAGCCGTTGCTAGGCTACTCGTTTTGTGTGTTTCGCCTGTGATGGCAGCTTAAGGCATATACAGCCGAACACAGCCCTAAAAAATGGCCGTGTGCTTCCCGACATGGAAAGCATGACGCCATGTGCTGGAACGCCTTTCTGACACTGTCATCACTCTCAGCGATGCAAAAAGAGTCCGTGCTGCCACCCCCTCCGCGACTAGTACAGGGCATCGTGCGTACGATTCTTCTTGACTGCCTGTGCAGTGTCAGTTATTTAGGGTTTAGGGTTTTGGGTTTTGGGTCTAGGGCTTTCCTTCTCTCAACATCATAGGTATCCTGGCTCCGTTTCCTGCGAGCTTCCCGCAGCAGTTGCGGCACTCGTTCGACATCCCGGTCTCTGCTAGAAGGGATTTTGGGTGCGTGATTTCGGGGTGTAGATTGGGATGTTCCCCTTATACTAACAGTCCTTGATAGGGATTATAATTGGGGGGGGGGGGAGGTACTATAATCCCTATTAAGGAGTGTGAGTATAAGGGGGAATATCCCAAGGTGTAGATTCTGATTGCCTAGTTTTTTTGGTGGATTTTCGGGCCTCGGTCTGGATTTGGCTGCTCGAAATTCACTTGTCGGGTCCTCTTTGCCGCATGCCCCATACATCCTGCTTGGAGGTTCGTGGTACTTAATCACCCATTATCAGTGCAGCCATAGCCCACGTATACCCCCCCTGAGTACTCTAATAGGGTTATAGTTGGAGTATAAGTGCAGTTCTAGTTGGGTAGCTAAGTACCATGAACCTCCAAGTAATGTAACTAGAATGGGAGCATTGAATATTAAGGGGCAGGGGGGTTCACTATTGGGGGGGAGGGGTTAGGGTTTAGGGTTTAGGGTTTAGGGTTTAGGGTTTAGGGTTTAGGGTTTAGGGTTTAGGGTTTAGGGGGTTCACTATTGGGGGGGAGGGGATAAGGCCTTGCTGGGATCTTTGGCTTCGCGCGCAGCGCTCTGCCTTTGTCGAGTTCAGGCCTCGGGTTCTTGACTTGGATTTTGGTCGGAACGTTTAGGGTTTAGGGTTTAGGGTTTAGGGTTTAGGGTTTAGGGTTTAGGGTTTAGGGTTTAGGGTTTAGGGTTTAGGGGCTTGTTCTTGGCACTTGCAATGTGCATGGAGGAGCGGACGTGTCTGGAGTGGCCGGACATCGCAGACGCTGTGGAGAAAATCAAGTGCCCCTCCACAAAAAGGTCCAGGCACGTCTTTCGCACAGAAACGACGGCAGATAAAGAACGAAGCGCGACGGCATGTGGGATCTTACCCCAAACCCGAACCCCAAACCCCAAACCCTAAACCCCAAACCCTAAACCCTAAATCCTAAACCCTAAACCCCAACTCTAAACCCTATAAACCCCTTACTGAGCGCCGAAGGCCAATATGGCTTCTGCAGGTACGACGAGACCTGGGCCTACACCAAGCGGGAAGATGGCACCTGGGGCACGCTGGGAGCCTGGACACCTGGTTTAGGGGTTGGGGTTTAGGGTTTAGGGTTTAGGGTTTAGGGTTTAGGGTTTAGGGTTTAGGGTTTAGGGTTTAGGGTTTAGGGTTTAGGGTTTAGGGTTTAGGGTTTAGGGTTGGTAATATAGGGGTCGGAATAATTACTAATAGCATTCCTTTAGGGTCCCTTTAAAAGTATACTATCATAGCCCTCCAAATCCTGTTCTCATGATTCAGGCCCCTGTATTCGCCCACTGGTACCCCTTTGCCATTTTTGTGGATCTGGGTTCCCTTATAAAAGTAACCAAGGCAAATACGGGTGCCCTTATTATAATTTATTGGGCTACCCAGAAAAAGAGGTCTGATTTACCACGGCGTCTTGGACATTTTTAGTAGCTCAAAAAAGCACCCTTGCCCTTTAAAGCGCTTTTTTAGGCCTCAATCCTCGGGACCCAGCTGGCTCTTCAGGTGTCTTCAGGTAGGTTTTGAGGGCACCTCCTACGCAAAACCTTCTTGTCTCAGGTGGAATGGTCCCACTTCGCTGTGAGCCTCGCGTGCGCATGTGGGTATGTTTCATGTCCTAGTGCTGTGTGTTGCTAGTGTTACTATGGTTCCTCGTGGGTTTTCGGCTGTTTCCTGCCGGTGTGTATGGTCCATGGTAGGTTTTGAGTCAAAAACTTGCAATTGTTGGGCTCAGGGCTTAGGGCATAGGGCTTAGGGACTAGAGTGGGTTAGCCAGTAAACTCACTTGTTTCAGTCGCTGTGGTGCAAGCGCTTGTTTGTGCATAGCCAAAACTAAAATCCCTAGTTAGACCCCACCCGAAGCATACCCAGTTTGCCAGGTGTTTCACCTTCCTCGTTCGCGCGCAGCGCAAAAAGACACACATGCGGCACATGCGCACCACTTCCGTGCGACCTTCTGCGAAGAGTGGCTGAGGTCTCTTCGTTGACATTTCTGCAGTCCCTCTTTGACCCGCCATGTCTGAGAGTTGAGTCGTTAGGGTTTAGGGTTTAGGGTTTAGGGTTTAGGGTTTAGGGTTTAGGGTTTAGGGTTTAGGTTCAGCGTTTAGGGTTTAGGGTTTAGGGGGCCATTGTAGGTCTTTGCCTTGGGCGTTACAGAAGCTTAAGCTTATGGGGCGTAAGGCTCGAAACCGACTGCGTGAGCTCAAACTTGCAGACCTCTGCGACACTGCCTAAACCCAAGTTGTCCCAAACGTGCAGTTAGGGTTTGGGGTTTAGGGTTTGGGGTCTAGGGTTTCGGGTTTAGGGTTTAGGGTTTAGGGTAGAAACTTACTTGCCTCTGCCCTGGAAATTCTGCAGAATGAGGGGTGGGAGGGTGGGAGGGGGGGGATGGTCGGTCGATGCTGGGCAAATGGACCCCCTAGCCCCGGACTTCAACCCAATGCCCCTCACTTGGAGGTTCATGATACTTGCTAAGCAAGAAGTCATTGCACTTAGAACCCAATTATAGCCATACTAGGGTAATCAGGGGCTTTTCGTGGGTTTCTAAATACAGTTATATTTTTGTTACGAAGTACCATGAACCTCCAAGCACCTTTCGGAGGAGTCGGAGCTTCCCCTGCTGAAGAGCATCCCGGACTCAGACACGTGACTCGCTGCGGCGGCAAGCTGGCCCGGAGTCATTGAAAGCAGGCTGATTTGAGGGTTTAGGGGTTTAGGGATGGTTTAGGGGTTTGGGGTTTTGGGGTTTTACGGTCTTTGGGTTTTAGGGTTTTAGGGTTTGGTTTTAGGGTTTTAGGGTCTTTGGGTTTTAGGGTTTTAGGGTCTGAGGGTTTTGGGGTCTTTGGGGCTTTTAGGGTTTTAGCCCCCAAGCCCTGCCATAGTGCCTCGACCCGAAGCAAGCAGCAGCTGTAGCGTTGGAGGTAAAGGTAGCGAGACCTGACCCAGACGCGGCGGGCTCAACTTCCCTAGACCAAGGGCTTTGGGAAAGCTGGCCCTAGACAGGCCTCGGCCCGGGCGTAGGAGCTTCTGCGGGACCAGCCAGGATACATGGAGCCTCAAAGCTTCAAGGTTTGCGGTCCTCAAACCCGAAACCCTAAACCTTAGAACCCGTAAACCCGTAAACCCTAAACCCTAAACCCTAAACCCTAAACCCTAAACCCTAAACCCTAAACCCCTTTTTTTGCCTTTGGAGAGCCACTCCCGGGAGTATCGGGTTCTTGCATTCAAAGCAAGAAGCCCTGGTTTTTTGGGGGTTGAGGGCATCAGGGACTCGATTCTAGGATTTAGGGTTTAGGGTTTGGGGTTTAGGGTTTAGGGTCAGGCCGTAGGGTCTCTAGTCTACAGGGCTACGAGGGCGCAGAAATCGAATTCGAGGGGCTTTGTTCTGGGTCGGGGTCCTCGGGACTCGGAACCCTACCTTGATCCCAGATCCTGTAAACCTGCGGTAGCCGGCAACCTTCAACCTGCATAAAGGACAACAAGCCTAAGTCCTACGAGTCCTACTCTGGTAGCTACCGGTGCGCAGCCCAAAATGCTGAAGCTATGCGGTGTTGGTTCAAAATGTTCCGGAAACGGTATACTCAAGACTATCAGCCAAAGCTGAGGTAAGAGCAGATTAAGTATGGCCGGTGTCCGCTGCTCTCGACAAGGCTCAAGCCGGAAACATCTATCAAAGCTGCAGTCGTAAGTCGGTGAGGCTCCTTGAACTATGGGCTTAAGAAGACCTACGAAATTTCCGAGTCTGTTCTGAAGATCAGGAGCTTTGCAGCCTGTGAAGTGCTTAGGCCCAAGCCTAACAGCACTTCAGAACTTCCGAAAGACAAGCCCAAAGCCCCATAAACCTTAGACCCTCATTGAGACAAAAGCCCCTCAGTACTACCCCCCCCCCCTAAACCCTGAACCCTAGACCCTAGACCCTAAACCCTAAACCCTAAACCCCAAACCCTAAACCCTAACCCCCCCCCTCCCCTTCCCCGTGAGTAATGCGGGATGGTGGCGCGCAAGCGCCCGGCTGGCAAGGAGGGCACCCTGCCACAGAAGAGCCTTGGCGACCAGAGGGGGCGGGGCTTCGAGGATTCAAACATGGTTTAGGGTTTAGGGTTTAGGGTTTAGGGTTTAGGGAGGATTGGACATGGCTTTCCCCTAAACCCTAAAACCCTTAGCACTAAGCAAGGATTGCCCAGTACCAGGGGAGAATGGGGGATGAAGTTTCCCTTTTCTTGTTGGTAGTTGCCGTGCCCTTCTAGCCACTTGGGCGTTTCTGAGCGGTTTGTCTTGCAGGGTGGATGGGTGAGGCGTGCCGTGGTTATGGTTGGCATTTGGGCTTGTTCTGTAAATCATCCTGGTTTTCGAAGACTCAAGCCTCTGAATCCACTCAATGGGATGTGAAGTAGTCGAGCCGCTGAGCCTTCTGCCACGCATCCTGAATGTTAAGCTCGTTTGGGTGTCTTTTGGTTGCAATCCGAGCCCGAGACTTAGTATTATTACGCAGAGCTTGGGCTCACACGCTTCAACAACCGCAATTGAGTCCCAGCCCTGAGTTTGGGAATTTGGGAGCCTCTTAAAACCTTAAGGTGGTGAGTTCTTTAAATCACGGTCCCTTTTGGGATCCTGATTATACTACGGCCTAAAATATTCGGGGCACCCCAAAAGGGGCGACATTTTGGTGAACTCACCATAGAAACTTCATAGCGTCAGTCAGAACTCAAGATGAAAGGAAGCCGGCGAGGCGCCTCAGAAGGCTTCTCGGCCGAACCTGCCAGGGAAGGGGCAATATTTTAGGTGACTTCGGGTTGGGGGGGGGGAGAGAGACACAGAGAGGTTAGAGGCTTGGGCTTGGGCTGCAGCCAGCTTCAGATTAATTCCACGACCCCAGCCCCCCCCCCCCCCCGGCCCCCGGGACCTCAGCATTTTACCCGAAAGCCTTCAAACCGAAATCTCACACCGCTCACTGTTTTCACATACCATCACAAGTGTTCATGGTTTGTGTGGTGCATCTCTTGCCAATCTCGTGCTCAAAGACATGCACCGCAGCTTGTCGTTCATAAACTTAGTGGCAAGCAGTCGCATGGAGTCGCAAGGAGTTTCCATTTGAGCTATTTCTTTTGCCTTGGAGATCATTGGAACTAATTGTATTGGTTTCCATGTGATATGGAGGCTGTCGGAGGCTCTACTAGGCTCTGCCTGTGAAGCTGATGATTCTTTAGGGCCGTGTCCTGCCAAGGCCCGCGGCTGCTTCTGTGGACTACGTTGGGGACACAGACGAGGCAGCCAGCTGTGGCACTTGCAACGGCACAGCTCTTTGCAGCGCGCTATAACCGTTATAGCCTAAATTGAACTCAACCTCCACGAGCTTGGTCAGCTATGAGCCTTTTTTTTGACAGCAGCGGGAGGCCCCAAATCGCAACATCCCCACACCCTGCAGTAAATCTATCACAGACCTGTCAGGAGACCTTGCAAAGCTAAAGCAGCTCGCCGTCATCCGAAGCTTATGTGGATTTTGGAAAACAGCATTTCCAGACCCGCAATCCCTGCATGATACTGCGCACGTATACGTGCCCCTGAAGTTCCAAGCGGTCTACGTTTTGGGGATCAGAATCAGGGAGCCTCAAAACCGCTTGCAATCTCAAAGGTAGCCCCTGAAAGCGTAAAAATCTGCAGCCCTGCTGATTCCTGCATTGAGAGTCCTATCCCCCTAAACCCCTAAACCTGAAACCCTAAACCCTTGATTACCCTAAACCCTAAAACCCACCTCCTAAAACACTCACATTGCGCTAAACCCCAAGCAGGCCGGAAACCCGCATGGGCATGGGGTCCTGCAGATGAAGGGCGGTGTCTACGAGGGGGTCTGGGCCTCTGTCTCATACTGCTTGTTTCCTCGGTTGGATAAGGGTTTAGGGTTGAGGTTTAGGGTTTAGGGTTTGGGGTTTTCCTAGGTAGGATAAGGGCGACCCTTGAAAGACGTGGGGACCTTGTTCGGGGGGTCTGTCCCCAAGGGTCCCCCTATTCCTATCCCCTATGGTTGGGGCTTTGAAGGCTTTGAATTTTGATTGGGGTTCCGGGGTAGTTATGGAGTCTACGGCTCTTGTGTTTCTGTGACAGGGACCAGGAATCCCGCACGACGCTTGCGTTCCACACCAGGGCTTCCGAAAGCATGCCCTATCGTTGCGCCCCGAAGCACCAAACCTTAAACCCAAACCCTAAACCCTACACCCTAAACCCTGAACCCCATGGCACAGTGGACACAAGGAGTTTCGGCATGGCCTACAGTGTGGGCGCGGTGAACTCCGGTTTGCCGACGGAAGCACCTGCAGAGGCTGATGCGGTGGATGGAGAGGAGGTTCATGAAGGCTTACAGGGTTTAGGGTTTAGGGTTTAGGGCTTAGGGTTTAGGGTTTAGGGTTTAGGGTTAGGGTTTAGGGTTTAGTGCTTACAGGGAACCCCCACAGGCCCCAGTGGTGCCCCTTGTTTGGGCAATAAGGGTACCTTTTTCGCCCTTGCCTTCAAAGCCTGCACTATAAGGAAACTATAAGGAACAACGAAGGCAACCTGTCCGAAGTACCGCATGTGCACTTCTTGCTCCCTTGAATAGTCAAACCTTAGCCTCGAACTTCTTGGTTTGAGGTCTGGCGTCTGGTAGCGATGGTTCAGAACTTGCTTTAGGTTCGATAGGTTTTCCTGAAACGGCTACCCATACTGATAGGATCTCTCATCAACTGGTTGAGGGGTTTGGTGCTCTAGGATTCGTCTGAGTCAGAGCGTCAGTGTTGCGGGCTGCGGTTTAAGGAGTTTTCCGATCTTGCACAACCCATGCCCGAAGCCCCTCGAGGCAAATCTAGCTAAAACAACCCTCAGCCAGCGGCATCTGTGCACCCCGTACCCTAAAATGCCTAAGACGCTTCCAGGGCATGTAGCCTCCCGTGAGCACCCCACTTCGAGGCGAGTTTGTAGCGGGTCGTCCACATGGACGCTGCGAGTGCCCCTGGAGAAAAGTTGTTGATTGGGTACGGTCTATTTGTGTGTGAGAGAGAGGGAGAATGTGTGCGTGAGAGAGTCAGAGAGAGAGAGAGAGAGAGAAAGACAGAGAGTGTGTGTGTGTGTGCGCTGTCTTTAAAAGTATGTGTGGCCGAGACCTTTAGGGCACCCGACCTACATGCCTATTATGAATATGTTGCGTGCAGTTCTGATGTACAGCAGTGTGCTTTGCATGTTTGCATTTGGCATGGCCGCAGAAAGTCCAGCATTGTTGTGCTGTAGAATGTAGGGAAAAGAGCAATATCGTTGTGAATACCAGTGTTTTGGGCATGCTCACCAATGCTATGGATGTTTGGGGCACTGTCTTGCTCCAGACATGTCAAGCTAAAGTTCCTCGAGCTTTGCAATGCGCATGAGCATCAGATTTTGATCGGTTGGTTCCTCTGCTAACATCCTCCTGTTTCCTTTGCAAATAAGATCAAATAAGCCACAACCACCTGCACTTGTCGTCCTCTAAAACCAAATCATATGCATGGTCGGCCCTGGGCCTATACAGCCCAGTCTGTAAACCTATATCACAATTCCAGAGTCATCCCAAAAAGTGTCGGTTTCGAGGTACTTCGATCCGGAGGACCAAACAACTTTGGCCGTTGGCTCAGGTGAGGCGTTCAAGGTTGGTGTCCTAGCTTTGGGCTTTAATGCCATCAACCCAGGACTTAAAAAGTCTTGGGTGGGGGGGAGTCATCCTGCCCGCATTGAACACCCTAACCCACACGGTCCATGTACATATATAGGGCCTTAAAGAGGTCCCTTTTTTGTAGCTTTAGGGCCCAAAGAATCCCTTCCCCTAATATTAATACCCCCCGAATACAAATAACACAAATAACCCCTTGGCCCAAAAATCCCGATCCCGTGCCTGTCCCTATTCAAACCTCTACAGAGAGGGGGGGTTGGGAGGGGGGGTCGGAAGACTGGGCTGCTGAGCCAGCATGCTACAAGAAGGACGGGCTGGTTTTTCGGACAAACGATAAGAACCCCCCCCCCCTAGTGCTAAAAACCCTCAAAGGGTTTTTATACAAGGGGGGGAGGGGGGAGGGGGGGGGGGCTTTAATATTTCAGTTGTCTTTTGGCAGTCCACCAGACACTTCGCCAAACATGTGAACATTTCACCAAGGAAGCACCGAAACTAAGCCTCGAATCTAGACCCAGAGACCCATAAACCCTTGAGTGTAGAGTGTAGGGTTTAGGGTTTTTCTGGGCGCAGAGGTTGGCTCCTACGTGGATGGTCGGCTGCACGGGCGTGCCGTGCCATTCTGCAGCACCAGGGTTTGCCTTTTCGGACAAAGTTTGGAGTTTGGCGGGTTGGAATTGCATGTCAGGATGGATGTTGGCCTGTCTGTGGCCTGAGGCAATCCCCAGAATAGGATGTCTAGCACAGTGTAGCCAAGACAGGGTTCAAGATTCTGACAACACCGTTTCTAAATGCCTACCCTAATCCTAAACCCTAGCCCTCCTCACCTTAAACCCGAAACCCTGAACCCTAAACCCGGAACCCTAAACCCTAAATCCTAAACCCGAAACCCTAACCCTATCCTTAGCCCCTGGAAGGCTCCTCAAGTCCACTACCCATTTCAACTGAACCTTGACCCGTAGAATCCCCTAAACTTGGGATGTCCCCCCTGATACTAACAGTCCTTAGTGGGGATTAGAGTAGGGGGTACTATGATCCCTATTCAGGACTGTTTGTATAAAGGGAACATCCCAACCCTTAACCAAAAGCCCCGATCTCTGACTCTCGTACAAGTCTACCTTACCAAGCCACTCTCTTACTGTTGGTGAGTGGGGAATGGGGCGAATGAGGTGTCCTACATAATCCCTTAAAGGGAACACATACGGCCCCAATTCCCTCATTGCCAACGGCAAGCACTTTGAGGCAGATCGACGATACTGGCTCCCTGGTCTTTCGCGGGTCCTTTGCAGAGGAGCGCCTCCATTGGCTGTCAGGGTGAAGGGATCAAGGCGTCGACCTCGTTGGGGGCCCTAAACCCTAAACCCTAAACCCTAAACCCTAAACCCTAAACCCCAAACCCTAAACCCTAAACCCTAAACCCTAAGGGTAAATCCAAAAGCTCAGCACCTCAAGCTTTGTCCAACAGCTCAAGACAGCCAGAAAATCAGGGGGGGTTGCGAAAAGAAGGCCCATACTATAAACCCCCAAATAGTGGGATTCCCTTAAAATAGGGTTTGGGGTTTAGCGTTTAGGGTTTTCTACTACTTGCTTAAGAACCCCCCGAAAATCAAAAAAATATACGGGGGAACATCCCAACCTGCAGGCCCTAAACCCTAAACCCTAAGCCCTAAACCCTAAACCCTAAACCCTAAACCCACGTACCCGTGGGCAGAGGATGTCCGCACGGGGATGGCACAAGTCTTCGATGACTCCGGAGGCTGCGGCTTGTCAAGCAGCAAGCTTCGGAGGGTTTTAGGGTTTAGGGTTTTAGGGTTTAGGGTTTTAGGGTTTAGGGTTTAGGGTTTTAGGGTTTAGGGTTTAGGGTTTAGGATGTCGGGTTTAGGGTTTAGGGTTTAGGGTAACAGTTGTGGGTTCGGGGCGTTGGGTTAAGGGCACTTGGTGGTAGGACTGTTGCCTCCCTGTGTATCGGGACACGATAAACCCCAAAGTGGGTAGAAGGAGTTGAAGAGCTTTAGGGCCTTGCTAGTGTAGGCGTTTGTCATTGGGATGCTTCCCCTTTTTGTTACAGGGGTTATAGTACCCCCGATGATAATCTCTCTATTGTTACCTCATACTGCTTCGTACTGTTTCGAAGGGCGGGCATGGGAATGGTGGGATCGCAAGATGTG
Source organism: Symbiodinium natans (assembly GCA_905221605.1). Classification (NCBI taxonomy): domain Eukaryota; class Dinophyceae; order Suessiales; family Symbiodiniaceae; genus Symbiodinium; species Symbiodinium natans. Next base: position 181,750 of record CAJNDS010002136.1, on the reverse strand, counting down.
GTGCCGACGAAATCCTTACCCCTAAGAGCAGTCAAGTCTCGAAGCCCTGACGTGCTGAAACCTGAATTTTGGGGTTTCATGTAGAGTTTAGGGTTTAGGGCGCAGCCCAAATGCCCCAGAGCTAAAGTCACCCAAGCTGCGCGGGCCAGTTGGCCTACTTGGAGGTTCATGGTACTTAGTGAGGGTTGAGGGGTTTCGGGTTTAGGGTTACTTGGAGGTTCATGGTACTTAGTAACCCAATCATAACTGCACTTATCACCCAATGAGAGCCCTAGTGGGTACTTAGGGAGCTTATATGTGGTACACTTCTCATGGGTCACCCCTAAACCCTAAACCCTAAACCCTAAACCCTAAACCCTAAACCCTAAACCCTGAACCTTCAAGTACATGACTCCCGAGGTGTCCTTGGAGCTGTGGACGAGGAGGGGGAGCACACAGGTGATGAGATCATGCACCTCCCTAAACCCTAAACCCTAAACCCTAAAACCCTAAACCCTAAACCCTAAACCCTAAACCCTAAACCCTAAACCCTAAACCCTAAACCCTAAACCCTAAACCCTAAACCTTAAACCCTAACCCTAAACCCTAAACCCTAAACCCTAAGCCCCCTGGTTCTTAGTAGGGAATGAGGGAATTAGGGCCCCATGTAGACCCTTTAAGGGATTTCATTATATAGGCTTCCCTACCAAGAACCAGCCAGCCTGAAAGCGTGGTGGTTAGTTGACGTCAGAGTTTGATCTTCTTGCTGGTTCCTTAGTAGGGAATGAGGGAATGAGGTCCCCTATATACCCTTTAAGGTGTTATATAGCGCCCTAATTCCCTCATCATTCCCTACGAAGAACCCGGGGGTCTTGTATGGCCTGTGGTGGCTTCGTTTGCTGTCGCTTGGGCTGGAGGATATCTTTGTGTTCGGGCTCCGTGACAAGATCCATGTACCTCAGCATATACTTGGGCCCCAAAGTCCCTAGATTAAGGAAGTACTTTAAGGCCGAAGTTTCCCCCCCCCCCCCCCTATTTGGGTACATGGACCTTAGGGAAGGATCAGCTCACAAATTTCAGGGCTGAGGCCCCCTATACTCCGGCCTCTAACCTTATACCGAGCCGGCGCCACAAGGGAACCATTTTGGGGTTTCGCGTTGGGGGGAGGGGCAGCTGGCCCTAAGCCCATAAGTCCCGGACCACTCATGACTGCTGGTAGGCTACTATGTGCTTAAGAACCCCACAACATAGAAAGCACTACTCCTTTAAGGGCAATATAGCGATTCTTATTTTAAATTTCTGGGGGCTTCTTAAGCAAATAGTAGTAGGGCCTGGTAGGGTGGATGAGGTACGTTTACCCTGATGGGCTGACAGCATTGCTCCTCGGCATGTTATCGGATTCTCGTAGCTTAGAGAGGTGCAGGGATTTGTGAATTTGAGGGTTTCCGGAAATGCGGGTACCTTCTTGGGGTTTCTATTATACGGGGATCCTGCTATTTGGGGGCCTATGTAGGGTTCCCTTATGTTCGTAAACCCCCATTTGAGGGTTGAGGGTATCAGGACTCAAGGCTCCGGCCGCTTGAGCCTCGCTTGCTTTAGATTTGTCTCGACAGATGGGGGGTGGAGGGGTTTAGGGTTTAGGGTGTAGGGTGTAGGGCGTAGGGTGTAGGGTTTAGGGTTTAGGGGGAGGGCTAGGCCTGAGGATATTCGGGGGCAGAAAGGGGTGGAGCTCGCACAGACCATCAAGCCTGCCACGACTGAGAAGGGCTGAAGCTTAGTGTACGTCCTCACGAGCACCTGAGGCAAACAACTCAAGACACATCAGCAATGCGTCTTTCGATTTTTAGACATATTATCAGCTATTCGTCTGTTGAATTTCACTGTAGGCGGCCAAGCTAGTAGCCCTAAACCCTAAACCCTAAACCCTAAACGCTAGAGTGCTAGAGGCCACATCAGCTCATGCCAGGGTCGGCCGCTTCCACGAAGGGGTCTTTGTCTGCGGCCACTATGCACGCTTGGAGGCCTGAGGAACAGCCGCTCGACGGGTGCAGTTTATGAGGGTCTAGGGGTTAGGGGTTAGGGGTTAGGGTTTCGGGTTTAGGGTTTAGGGTTTAAGCCCCAGCATGACTTTAGTGAGAGCCGAGACGGTCAAGACAACGCCTGGACTTTTGAACGCGCCCACCGCGCCCACTGCAGCCAGCTCCAATCTCTCTTTTTGTTTATCCTAAACCCTAAGCCCTAAACCCTAAACCCTAAACCCTTTTGAGTGGCTCAAGGCCCATCGAACTTGTTCTGCTTCAGGATCTATCGATGGCAGTTTTCTTAGCAAGCCATCATGTCATCCGCGCAGTCCTCCTATTCTGTAGGCACTTTGGTGCAACGGGCTGCCGAGCAGATGAGTGTGTCAACTGCGCGTAAGGCATGAACCTAGTTCCGCGAAGTCCCGTTCTTTCCCCAAGGCCAGGTCGTCAACCATAAGCCCCTAGATGGGGGTTTACGAACCTAGGGGACCCCTAAAAACCCCCCAAACAGCAGGATTCCCTTCTAGAAGGGACCCCTATAAGCTACCCGAATGTCGGAAACCCCTAAACCCTAAAACCTAAACCCTAAACCCTAAACCCTAAACCCTAAACCCTACCGCATCCCGAAATCTCCCTGCCTTTTTGCGAACATGTCAGGTGCACGTGGGGAGGCCCTCGCCGAAGTCCGAGTTGGAGGCTCCAGCAGCGAAGCTCAACAGTCCTTGCAAAGCGCAGACTCTAAACCCTAAACCCTAAACCCTAAACCCTAAACCCTAAACCCTAAACCCTAAACCCTAAACCCTAAACCCTAAACCCTAAACCCTAAACCCTAAACCCTAAACCCTAAACCCTAAACCCTCCCTAAACCCTAAACCCACAACAACCCTGACAGTTCCAGGACTCGCAAAACTACAAATTCACAAAGTGCACGCCCTACACCCTGATCGAGTATGCAGTATACCATCATCCACGGAGATCCCGGCAGTTATCTGCGGGAGTGCCACACAGGAGTTGCTGTCTGCCGATGTGGCGATGCCTGCGTTCGCTCTGGCGCAGGCAGGAGGGGGAAGGGTTTGCGACGATTCATGTCGGCAAGGGCTAAACCCTAAACCCTAAACCCTGAGGGCTGCTTCCGGAAGGAGTGTCGAATTCACCTTGCAGCAGAGCGTCGCTGCCAGGTTCCGAAAAGCAAAGACGCACGCGCAATAGCTACGAACACACGGCTGAAGGTAGTACAGGCTGGAGGCCAAGCACTCGCTTCCGCAACAGAAGCCTAATGCCCAAGTCCCAAACCCTGAGGCTCAAAACAGCCCAAAAATGCCAAAAACCTTACATAAGAAGGCCTTTGGGCCCAAAATCCCTAAGAGAAAGAGTCCTTAGAGCCTTAGGGAGACTGAGAGAGCCGGACGCCCGCGAGAAACTCAAGCCCTGGACCTGGAGCATCCCAAGCCTCCTTTTTGGCGACCATCCTGCCCTAAACCCTAAACCCTAAACCCTAAACCCTAAACCCTAAACCCTAAACCCTAAACCCTAAACCCTAAACCCTAAACCCTAAACCCTAACCCTCAAGCAGGAAATCCCGGATGTGGTGCATCGCGTGGAACCCCAGCCATGCCCAGCTGATAGAGTTGATGCAAAGCCTTCGGACGAAACGCCACGGCAACTGCCTTCTCCCATCTTTGCTGCTCTACATATATATATATAACTGTATTGTTCTTATTCCTTTTGTTGTTACTCGTATCGTTTTTTCTTGCATTCTTTTTGCATTAATATATATATATATATAATTGTATTGTTCTTATTCTTTTTGTTGTTACTCGCATTGTTTCCATTCTTTTTACTTACACACACATATATATATATATAGATAGATAGACATATACACATATGTATTACATCTTATCTGTGTGCTCTTTCATGCCCCGCGTCGAAGTTTTGTTAAATTTTGACAGTGGGTCGCTGTAGTACCTTCGTGTGTCGTGTTGTGGTGGGGTTTGCTCGTGTTTCTTGCTGTATCAAAGTTTGGCAAACGCGCGGACAACTTCAGTCTGTGCCACGGTGGCAAGCAGCGGCTTTAAACGTTTGGTGGAGCACACAGACCAGACCCTGCAGAGCTTGTGCTCGTCGAGGCTGAATCCACAGATCTCGCGTGCGTGTGCTGCTTGGTCAGGCGTTACACTTTTGCGCATTCATACCCCCGGGCCCACGTATCGTCAACCTCGAGCAGTGGGCCCCTATTCCATGCGCCACAGTGCAATCGTGCGCCGTGTTGCGGCGGGGCCTGCTTGTGGCCTCTGCTGTGTCAAAGTCCGCCGGGACAGGTTAATGTGGCAGACACGAGCATATTTGGACAGCACTTGCCTGTGACATGGTGCCAGGCAGGCTGCGGCTCCAAGCATGTGTGGCACAGGGATCAGGTCAATGAAGTGTATGTCAGGCGAGGCAAACCCTTGAGGCCCTTGTGAGCTTCTGAAATTACGTCGAGGCTGAATCCACAGATCTCACGTGCATGTGCTGCTTGGTCCAGCGCTACACTTTTGCGCATTCATACCCCCGGGCCCACGTATCGTCAACCTCGAGCAGTGGGCCCCTATTCCATGCGCCATAGTGCAATCGTGCGCCGTGTTGCGGCGGGGCCTGCTTGTGGCCTCTGCTGTGTCAAAGTCCGCCGGGACAGGTTAATGTGGCAGACACGAGCATATTTGGACAGCACTTGCCTGTGACATGGTGCCAGGCAGGCAGCGGCTCCAAGCATGTGTGGAGCACAGAGATCAGGTCAATGAAGTGTATGTCAGGGCGAGGCAAAATCTTGTGAGCTTCTGAAATTTCGTCGAGGCTGAATCCACAGGTCTCACGTGCATGTGCTGCTTGGTCAAGCGTTACACTTTTGCGCATTCATACCCCCGGGCCCACGTATCGTCAACCTCGAGCAGTGGACCCCTATTCCATGCGCCATAGTGCAATCGTGCGCCGTGTTGCGGCAGGGCCTGCTTGTGGCCTCTGCTGTGTCAAAGTCCGCCGGGGCAGGTTAATGTGGCAGACACGAGCATATTTGGACAGCACTTGCCTGTGACATGGTGCCAGGCAGGCTGCGGCTCCAAGCATGTGTGGAGCACAGAGATCAGGTCAATGAAGTGTATGTCAGGGCGAGGCAAACCCTTGTGCTCTGAAATTTCGTCGAGGCTGAATCTACAGGTCTCACGTGCATGTGCTGCTTGGTCAGGCGTTACACTTTTGCGCATTCATACCCCCGGGCCCACGTATCGTCAACCTCGAGCAGTGGGCCCCTATTCCATGCGCCATAGTGCAATCGTGCGCCGTGTTGCGGCGGGGCCTGCTTGTGGCCTCTGCTGTGTCAAAGTCCGCCGGGACAGGTTAACGTGGCAGACACGAGCATGTTTGGACAGCACTTGCCTGTGACATGGTGCCAGGCAGGCAGCGGCTCCGAGCCTGTGTGGAGCACAGGGATCAGGTCAATGAAGTGTATGTCAGGCGAGGCAAACCCTTGAGGCCCTTGTGAGCTTCTGAAATTACGTCGAGGCTGAATCCACAGATCTCACGTGCATGTGCTGCTTGGTCCAGCGTTACACGTTTGCGCATTCATACCCCCGGGCCCACGTATCGTCAACCTTGAGCAGTGGGCCCCTATTCCATGCGCCACAGTGCAATCGTGCGCCGTGTTGCGGCGGGGCCTGCTTGTGGCCTCTGCTGTGTCAAAGTCCGCCGGGACAGGTTAATGTGGCAGACACGAGCATATTTGGACAACACTTGCCTGTGACATGGTGCCAGGCAGGCATGTGTGGAGCACAGAGATACACCCTTGTGAGCTTCTGAAATTTCGTCGAGGCTGAATCCACAGATCTCACGTGCATGTGCTGCTTGGTCCAGCGTTACACTTTTGCGCATTCATACCCCCGGGCCCACGTATCGTCAACCTCGAGCAGTGGGCCCCTATTCCATGCGCCATAGTGCAATCGTGCGCCGTGTTGCGGCGGGGCCTGCTTGTGGCCTCTGCCGTGTCAAAGTCCGCCGGGACAGGTTAACGTGGCAGACACGGGCATATTTGGACAGCACTTGCCTGTGACATGGTGCCAGGCAGGCAGCGGCTCCAAGCATGTGTGGAGCACAGGGATCAGGTCAATGAAGTGTATGTCAGGCGAGGCAAACCATTGAGGCCCTTGTGAGCTTCTGAATTTACGTCGAGGCCGAATCCACAGATCTCACGTGCATGTGCTGCTTGGTCCCGCGTTACACTTTCGCGCATTCATACCCCCGGGCCCACGTATCGTCAACCTCGAGCAGTGGGCCCCTATTCCATGCGCCATAGTGCAATCGTGCGCCGTGTTGCGGCGGGGCCTGCTTGTGGCCTCTGCTGTGTCAAAGTCCGCCGGGACAGGTTAATGTGGCAGACACGAGCATATTTGGACAACACTTGCCTGTGACATGGTGCCAGGCAGGCAGAGGCTCCAAGCATGTGTGGAGCACAGGGATCAGGTCAATGAAGTGTATGTCAGGCGAGGCAAACCCTTGAGGCCCTTGTGAGCTTCTGAAATTTCATCGAGGCTGAATCCACAGATCTCACGTGCATGTGCTGCTTGGTCCAGCGTTACACTTTTGCGCATTCATACCCCCGGGCCCACGTATCGTCAACCTTGAGCAGTGGGCCCCTATTCCATGTGCCATAGTGCAATCGTGCGGCGTGTTGCGGCAGGGCCTGCTTGTGGCCTCTGCTGTGTCAAAGTCCGCCGGGACAGGTTAATGTGGCAGACACGAGCATATCTGGACAACACTTGCCTGTGACATGGTGCCAGGCAGGCAGCGGCTCCAAGCATGTGTGGAGCACAGGGATCAGGTCAATGAAGTGTATGTCAGGCGAGGCAAACCCTTGAGGCCCTTGTGAGCTTCTGTAATCGCGTCGAGGCTGAATCCACAGATATCATGTGCATGTGCTGTTTGGTCAAGCGTTACACTTTTGCGCATTCATACCCCCGGGCCCACGTTTCGTCAACCTCGAGCAGTGGGCCCCTATTCCATGCGCCATAGTGCAATCGTGCGCCGTGTTGCGGCGGGGCCTGCTTGTGGCCTCTGCTGTGTCAAAGTCCGCCGGGACAGGTTAATGTGGCAGACACCAGCATATTTGGACAACACTTGTCTGTGCCATGTGTGGAGCACACGGACCCATGTGTCCCCTGGGAGGATCTGTACCAACGGCCCGCATGAACCTTCAGAATCTGTTGATGTTTGAGGGAGAAGGGCCAACGTATGCCTTGAGGGAATGTTTGCGATTGCGGTGAACTTGGATGTCGGGGTTCGCTATGGCAGCTTGAAACGATTTCTCATCAGCCTGGAAGGAGTCTAGAGTTGAGGGTTTTTTTGCATCCAACCGGGATGGTAGCTTGACAAGGCGACATCTCTACGCGAGAGACGCCTGGTCTGCACTTGTTTTCACTCTGGAGGGGTTGAACTTTCTTGGTCGACCGTGCGCCCCATTGCATCAAGGACTTTGGACCCATATAGCCGCATCCTACATCCTCAACTGAAACCAAGACCCGGCACGGCAGTACGAGTTGTTTACACGAGTTGTTATCGCCCAGATTGGTCCGAAAGAGCCACCAAGACCCTGTCATGGCCCAGAATAGATCAGAAAGAGCCACGAAGAGCCGGCAGCCCAGATGGGGCACCTGCACTTCATAAGCCGGGCAGGGTGGCGGTCGGGATCGGTTTGCAAGCACAGCAACACCTGTGGCCACTCGCGCAGTCCTAGACTCCAACGGTAGACCCGGCAGTTCGAGAGCTCAATGCTGAGTCCCATGTGCAGCCGCAAACCCAGTTGCACACCGGCATACATACCCGTAAACAAGCTGGAATTATTCATGTATACATATATATATATATGGATATGTATACATGCACACATGTACTATAGAGAGAGACACACACACATGCATAGTGTATCCGTGCATGCATGTTGCATACATTCACAAAGACGTTGCTAGGCTTCCCCAAGCTCTGTATCCCCTGGAGGTTTCATTGTACTTGTTCCACCCAACAACAACTGTATTTCTAACCCAAGTATTTAACCTTATTGGGGCACTTAAGGGGCTCATATAAGTGGGGTCATAAGTACTAAGTACAGTTATACCTGGTGAATAAGTACCATGAACCTCCAAGTAGACTTCCCCAAGCTCTGTCAGGAAGCTCTCGGATCAGCCATCTATCCCGGCTCCTCGGTCCTGTCTCTGTGTGCCGGCTTCTTTGGACGGGGAGCTGTTTATCCACGACTCAGTTCAAGCTCAATTAGGCGAAGAGTTGATGGCTCAGGGATTGGGTTGATAGGCTTGGGACGGCAGGCTTTGTCAAGGCTTCCATGCATCTTGGTGTAGCTGACCTGACGCTCTCTAGGACAGCCGTTTCTGGGAGCAGGTTAGTCCCAAGTTTCAGGCTACTTCAGGGTTTAGGGTTTAGGGTTCAGGGTTTAGTTTAGGGTGTTTGTCCGGAGGGACCGGGAGGGCAGTGCAGTCTTGGCACTCTTAGTGGTACCTTAGCAGGTTTGCAGCTCAGGGGTTTAGGGTTTAGGGTTTAGGGTTTAGGTTTCGGGGAATCCTGCCCAGCATCAGTCGTCCAATGAACCCGGAAACACTTCAGGAGCCGCGACGTCGCACTCTTTGGTCCTGTTTCAATCGCCTCAAACGGTCGAAGACCTTTTCATTGCATTTGTTGATCTTCTGGTTCATGTCTACCCCCTGGTTCTTAGTAGGGAATGAGGGAATTAGGGCCTTATATATATATATGTACATATATATATATATAGATAGATAGATAGATGGATAGATACAGATATACATATATACACCTTTTGAGGGATTATCTTTCAATATATGTAGGGTGCCTCATGGCCTCATACCAGCCAGTCTATTAATCCTTCTGAAACCTACAAACGGTCGAGCCAATGGCCGAGGACCTTTTCGAGCTGGACCGCGTCACTGTCACGCAGAGCCATCTGAAGGAGGACAGAGTTTAGGGTTTTGGGTTTTGGGTTTTGGCGTTCGGCAAGGGTTTAATTACGAGCATTTGGCCTTATAAGCAAGGGTTTGTTTTTTGCATGTGGTTCCGGGCTGTTCAACGAGGGCTGGTAAAACTGCAGAGTGGTAGTCATACAGAGGCCCAGCGTCTATGAAGCCATGCTTCCTCTCAAACCCGGTCCCTAGACTCCCAGAAGTCCCCCTGAACCTGCTTACTTGGAGGTTCATAGTACTTATGAACCCAATTCGAACTGTACGAATAACCCAATTATAGCCTTATTAGGGCACTTGAGGGGCTCATACGTGGGCTATACGTAGAGTTGTAGCTGGTCAATAAGTACAAGCCTGGCCTTTCTTTCTTTGGCTGTTATTGGGTTACTAAGTTCCATGAACCTCGAAACCCTAAACCCTAAACCCTAGACCCTAAACCCTAAACCCTAAACCCGAAACCCAAAAACAAGGACATGGAGGGCCTCTTTGCAAAGCGGCCCTTGCGGGCCGGGGAGCTCTGCAGCTGGTGTCCTGTCCTGAAAATCAGATGGGGGGGTAGGGTTTAGGGTTTAGGGTTTAGGGTTTAGGGTTTAGGGTTTAGGGTTTAGGGTTTAGGGTTTAGGGTTTAGGGTTTAGGGGTGAGGGGTGAGGGGTGAGGGTTGAGGGTTGAGGGTTGAGGGTTGAGGGTTGAGGGTTGAGGGTTGAGGGTTGAGGGTTGAGGGTTTAGGCTTAGCGTTTAGTCTTTAGGGTTTAGTGACGTTTGGGGTTTAGGGCTGTTTAGGGTTTAGGGATGAGCATTTTCGAGATGTAGATCGACGCAAGCAGCCCCCTAAAAAGAAGCATCTTCGAGAGGCGCTGTAGCGCCTCGTTCTGTTGCTGTGGCATGACCGAAAAGAAACCTTAGTAGCTTAGGGTTTAGGGTTTAGGGTTTAGGGTTTAGGGTTTAGGGTTTAGGGGCTGAATGAGTACACTTCGCGCTTTTTGGGATATAAGAACCCGTCCCCTGTAGAACTTCAAGTGTGCACGTTTTGGGGGCTTATGAACTCAGGAACTAAGCAAAGGCTTTTGTGACACAACGCCCGCGCAAACAAGCTTTACAAACCTCAACCACGAACTCCTTAATTAACCCCGAAGCCTAAATCCTCTTGGACCTTGAACGACTCGAGCTGCTTGGGCATGAAAACCATTGAAAACCTATCATTGTCCAATCATCCTCATCACCCAAAATCCCCACCCCCTCCACGGTCTACATCCTAAGTAAATCTCACGTATGCTCGAAGCCCAAACCTTGAAATCCCAACCATTCAACTGATCCTAACTTCAATCCCAGAACACATCGTTGCCATTTCATGGTATCCTCAGCTCGCTCAGGTACAATGGCCTCCGCTGCAGCCACGAGGACAGGATAGCCTTGCACCGGGCTTAAGGGCACTACTGCTACTAGTCTTGCTTTGCTTCCCTTCCCGATTACCTGCCTTCCGTGCTACATGGCCCTATCTCCCAAAAACTTCTGCACTATGTTGAGGGCGGGCTCCCTCTTTTGAATACAAGTTCGCTGGCTTGAGCACGGCCCCGCCCCAATTGTTACCCACAGCGCGTTTCCACCCCTATGCATGCACCAACTCGATTTCAAAACGAGACCCTTGCGCACAACCCATGTGCCACAACACCTTTATGTGTGTGCAGCTGGGAAGCTGCAGTATACGACAAAAGCCCGGCGACACATCCCACGCGGAAACGGTGGCAAAGTAGCGTGCGCGCCACGGAGACAGCGTCCTGAAGTCTCTACTGCACATCGGGGGCCTTCTTCAAACGTGCTTCACTTGGTAGCCCAGGGGTGCCCTTTACCTTTTTTTGGGTTCTGGGTTCGCTTATAAAGTAACCAACCTATTAAAGTTTTCCAAAGTTTTGGCCGCGTGCGGACGGGAAGAAGAGAATCCCGAAGAGCCTCATGCATCCCCTAGTTCCTCGAAGCCACTTTCTTCCTTGCTGTCTTACTGTTACAGTTTGCCCCAAACCCTACACCCTAAACCCTAAACCCGGCCCCGACACCTCGTTATCTCTTTGTTTCTACTGTTTCGGGTTTAGGGCTTCTCTGGAATCCCCATGCTCCGGCTAACCTCGTTCGAAATGTTTTAACACTTCTGCAAACCTTCCATGGGGAGGAGGGGGGCCTTACAAAGCTCCCACAGAGCTCACGGAACCTAGTAAAAACCCCCAGTAAAGAAAGGGCCGAAACCCGAATGGAGCCCTCCGAAACCTTCGCCGCGCTGTCGAGCCTTTAAAAAAAAAGCAAGAGCTCTCCCCTCTGTGGTGCTTTACTGTAACTTTAGATCCTTAGCCTTTTTGGGTTTATTGGGTTTCTTAAGAAGGCAGCTAAAAACTAAATTTATAGCTACCCTGCTAAGTGCAGCTAAGTCCCCTTTTGTGGAGGAGGTCAATGACCGGGAGTGGTGCCTGAGCCTGGGACTGTCTCATATCTCATATCTTGGAGGTTCAGGGTACTTCGTAACCCAATATAACTCGATCAGTGTTAGGGATCCTTTTTACTTTTTGGGTTATGGGCTTTCTTATATATGAACAAAAAGGATCCTTTTTTCTTCCTAGGGGAACAGGGATTAAGATAAGTGTAGGTAAAACCCACATGCAAGCCCCCTAACTGCTCTCATAGCCCTTCTATCAGGGGGTTTTTAGGGTTCGCGTTTCACGATTCGTGCGTTCGAGGTTTGTTACAGGTCCGGTTGCAGCTGGTTTCCAGGCTTTAGAAGGTTTCTGCAACTGCAGTGCTTTGCAGCTTCTGTGGTTTGGGTTTATAGGGTTTAGGGTTTAGGGTTTAGGGTTTAGGGTTTAGGGTTTAGGGTTTAGGGTTTAGGGTTTAGGGTTTAGGGTTGGTTGAGGCATTGAGGGCTCAAAAGGGCTTCCCGCCAGGTCAAGTTGTGGGGCTTCTTGCTTCCTTGCTTTCGCCTTCGAGGGGTTTAGGGTTTCGGGTTTAGGGTTTGGGGTTTAGGGTTTAGGGTTTAGGGTTTAGGGTAGGGATCCGCTCAACAACTGGGCTAAACAAACACCAGGAAATTAGCTACTGAGGCTAGTTCGCCGATAAGAACGATTTCAGGGACTTGCTTCTTGAGGGGGTTTGGCTCCCTAAACCCAAAACCCTAAACCCCAAACCCCAAACACCAAACCCCAAACCCCAAACCCTAAACCCTAAACCCTAAACCCCCAAACCCGGGACCTCCACCCTCAACCCGTCCTTACGGCACAAAGTCCCTGCATGCCCCGGCATGCTCAAGCTCCGGTGGATTTGCATCCGGGGTTTAGGGTTTAGGGTTTAGGGTCAAGGGTCTAGGGTTTAGGGTTTAGGGTTGAGGGTTGAGGGTTGATGGTTTAGGGTTTAGGGCTGGGTTTAGGGGTTTAGCAGCTGACGGGTGAGGGGTTTGGAGTTTAGGGCCCAATAGGCTTTGTCACAAGTAACCACGACGAAGACCAGCATTCCCTAAGCCCTGAACGGAATGCACCCCTCCATGGGCCCTCAACCCACATGTTGCTGTTGTTTAGAGACAAGCCTCTCCCAGCCTTTGCAAAACTACTATTTGCTTAAGAACCCCCCCAAAAATTAAAAGCACATGCTTCCTTATAACGGCAATATGGGGGCCATTTATTTTCTATTTTTGGGGGGGTTTTAAGCAAATAGTAGAAAAGGGCTGTAGGTCAGCGGCCGCTTTGGTAGCGCATATCAAGTTTGCTGGTCTCGGCGTGTAACTGCTGGGCTTCACGTTGGGAGTTGCAGCATTCAGAGTTTTCGTTTTTTTTTTTTTTGGGGGGGGGGGGGGGCCGAGGACGGTTGCTGTGGAGATGTTATGCCCTGCACGCTTTGGAGATGTGGGCTCTCGGATCTCGGCCGCTGAGGAATGGCATGACGATCGCGCTGGATCGTGAGACCGTTCTGGACGTGCGCGGACCTTGACTTCGGGTTCGCAGGGCTTTTAGAGGTTCATCCCGAGATCCCTCAAAGACGCTCCAGGAAAAGGAAGGAGCCTCGACTGAGCCTGAAACCGAGTCCTGAGTCGGAAACAAGACTAAGTCGAAAACGGAGAAACTTAAAGACCCCCCCCTAGTTTAGGGTCAAGGGTGTAGTAGGGTTGAGGGCATGGGTACAGAGGGGTCTTCGGGTTCATGACTTTAGGGTTTCAAGGGATAATGCTGCCAGGTTGTTTCCAGCATTTCAGCATTTCAGGGTTTTGAAGGTTTAGAGGGTGTTAAATGGGCACTCTCGATTCCTGCTTTCCTCCTGTTTTTCCTGACTCATGCTGTCTTGCTTTTCTGACTCATGCCAACCTAGCCTTGTTCTCTGTCTCCGTCTTCTCTAGTTTTGGACTCGGCCCACTCTGTCTTCACCCGCCTCAAAGCGCATAAAGTGCATAAAGGGCAGAAGCGTGCAAGGCCGGCAGAGTTTGCATCGACCGACACCTTCCGGGCCTGTCCCGCTCCGAGCCGGGCTTTGGTCTTGCAAAGGTTTGGGGTTTAGGGTTTAGGGTTACTAGGGTTTCGGGTTTAGGGTGTTTAGGGTTAGGGTTCAGGGTTAGGGTTTAGGCTTTAGGCTTTAGGCTTTAGGCTTTAGGCTTTAGGCTTTAGGCTTTAGGCTTTAGGCTTTAGGGTTTAGGGTTTAGGGTTTAGGGTAGAAGGTTTAGGGTTTAGGGTTAAGTGCCAGGTGTGCACGATGAAAGTTTCAGGTTGGAGCTTGAAGGGGGGAGGGGGGTGGCTGCAACGGCATCTACTGCCTTGAGTTGGTCCACATGCCCAACCCCTGAGGTTTGGGTCACAAGGCCAATCACTTGAAGCCCAATAACGCAAAGCCAGGGGCTCGGAGTGCTTGCAGTGCCAGCCAGGTTTGTCGTCTTCTAGCCTGGGATTTCGGGTCTAGGGCTCCTTTGCTTTAAGGCTTGCAGTTTAGCTTTTGGTTCAAAGTGCAGGGTTCGCAGGTGCAAGCCTTTGGTCAACATGTCTCAGACTACGGGCCCAGGGCCCCCACGTGACGAAGAGGGTCTTTTCCCCTCGCCTTTGAAGCTTGGCGCGCTAGGTACGAGGTCTTCGACCATCCTCGCTTTGGCCTAATCAAGGCCCGGTTGAGGGCTTGGGGGTTTGGGAACTTGGGTAGCCCAGGTGGCAGAGTGGTACCCTTTACCTTTTTGGGGTTCTTGGTTCCCTGAAAAAACAACCGACCACAAAAAAGGGTCACTGGGCTGCTACGGGAATATGCAGTTGTGAGAGGCTGTTGAGGGAACAGCGTAGACAAGGATCTCACGATGCATGGTTGTGAGGGGCTGCTTTGGGGGTGATGCACTTCAACATTCAGTCATTTGTGCTGGGTGAGGGTGCGTTGTGCCACGTTTGCCCGGAGGCTTCTGGGACGGTCGGTTTGGCTTCAGAGATTTGAATTCACGGTGCGGAAGTTAATCCGGGGATGAAAACGAGGAAGTTTTGAAATGGAAATGGCTCGAGGAACTGCGCTGCCTCGAGGAACTGCACGCGCCGAAATCTGTATTTCGGGTGGTTGTGGCTCCAGCGGGCCGTGTTGAAACGCCCCAGTGAGAACCATTCATGGCAGCCCGACCCTGATGGTTTGGGCTCATGTCGCAGCGGATGATGCTCCAAAGGTGGGGCATGATGCTCCAAAACAGCGGGTCTCAAACTCAAACCCCAGCTTCGGCTCATTGCCTGTGATGAAGGTTTGGGGCCAGCTCATCCAGCTCCAGATGGCGCGCACATGATGCTCAAGAGATTGGGTCTCAAAGCCCGTGCCAGTTACTACTACGACGACGACGACAGCGACGACAGCGACGACGACGACGACGACGACTACTCCTACTACTACTACTACTACTACTACTCCTACTACTCCTACTACTCCTACTACTCCTACTACTCCTACTACTCCTACTACTCCTACTACTCCTACTACTCCTACTACTCCTACTACTCCTACTCCTCAGCTTTCTGTGACGAAGACACTGCAGCCGCTGGCAGGCCATTCGTGCGGTCAGGGACATCGATGCACACGAGGCCCGTTGGCCTTGGCAGTGCCGCGCCTCCAGGGTCCCGTAAGCAGCTAGCCCCATACGTTTTCCTTAAGTATACATCCTGAGGCCCTGGACTGTTCCTCCGAGCCCCAGGATTCCGACAGTTTTCCAGAAGTATACCTGCTAAGGTAAGGCCCTGAACTGCTACTCTGAGCCCCTGGGGCATTTCGTTTCAGAGCGCGCTGTGTGCCGGCCGGCGTCAGGGTCTGACAAGGCACCTTCGAGTAACGCAATAGTAATATCGAGCGCCCCACTTTTTGATCCGATCCCGACATGCGCAAGATTACGGCAAGCAAGTGCCGAAAGCAGCCCCACCCTTGAGGTTTTGGGTGGGTTTTCGAGCTCTCTGAAATAGGCCTCTTTCTCTTTGGAAAAGGCCACATTGTGGCCTCCGCAATCGGGCTTCCGATCGTTTGATGTGCCTGTTTTCTTCACTGATGTGCAACTCAATGAGCGTCGCAGCATGCAGGTAAGGTGTACGTTCACACCCTGATGTGTGTTCTTACCCCCCCCCCCCAGTTGTCTTGGAACCCTAAACCCTAAACCCTAAACCCGAAACCCTAAACCCCAAACCCTAAACCCTAAACCCAGTTGTTTTCTTGGAGGTCGGGCTTATAAGGTGGGATCTCAAGCCTGCAGGGTGTGTTCATACGGATCAACTTGCCTTGCCACACCCCGGCAAAGGTTGGGGTTGATGGTTTCGGGCTCTGAACCCTAAACCCTAAACCCTAAACCCTAAACCCTAAACCCTAAACCCTAAACCCTAAACCCCCAACCCCTAAACCCTAAACCCTAAACCCTAAACCCTAAACCCCCTTGAAGTCCAACACTTCCTGGCGCGAGGAGATCTGTTGCGACTACGGCTACGACGGTGAAGAGGAGGACTGGAAGTCCCCAAGTGACATTGAGCGCAAAGAGAAGTTTAGGCACGATGGCGATGGGTTTCTACATATTTGTGGCAATGAGCACAGTTTCGTCTAACCCATCACATGTATTTGAGGGTAGAATTCCCACACCAAGCTCACCAGACAAGCAAAAACAGCTCGCGCGCACAGTGCTTTCAGGAACGCAAAGGCATAGTTACTACAGGGGTCGGAATAATTACTAGTAATATTCCCTGAATGGTAACTATACTCTGATAACCCCGCAAAACCCTATTCTAATTATTCAGGCCCCCTACATTACCCTAAGGGTCCATGTACCTAAATAGGGAGTACTTGGGCCTTAAAGTACCTGCTATATACGGACTTTGGGGCCCAAGTGTATAATAATTAGGTACATGGACCCTTAGGGTTAAGCACCTCCTGTTGACGAGGACTTGCCAGGTTGGTACTCTGAGAGAGCCGAACCGACGGCTGCGTCGGAAACACATGGATCGGGCTTAGGGCTGTAGGGTTTAGGGTTTAGGGTTTAGGGTTTAGGGTTTAGGGCTGCCACAGGGCTTCCATGGTTTGTGGTTCAGGCGGTGCAGGCAGCGGGGTTCGGGGTTGTGGCCTGAAAGTCTAGGGTGAGTGGACGTGAGATTCTCCATATCTGGGGCTTCAGGGTTGGATGTTGAAGCCCAAAAGATGATTGGTTGGACGGTCTTCGCAACCTTCTTAGAAACCCTACACCTCAACCACTGGTGAAAATTATGGCGCTTTCGGGAGGAGGGAACGGGTGGACAGGGTTGGGGATTGTGGGGATTTTTCTGGGTGATCCGCCAATGGTTCCGACTGAAGGTTGAAGGTGTTCCGGTGGAGGGACAGCTGTAATTAAGCCTAAAGGCGTTCTACTGGGAGAAATCTTTGGGTCTTAGCTCTTACTAATAGCATTCCCTTATGGTCACTTTAAACTTATACTGAACAAACCCCAAAACCCTATCTTAGTAAGCTAACTCTTAAGGCCCCTATACTAATAGCATTCCCTTAGGGTCCCTTTAAGCTTATACTAGAATAACGGTATAACCCCCAAAACCCTGTTCTGAATATGAAGGCCCCTGTAGTAGTTGAAGAGAATGGGCATCTGACATCCAAAGTCCTCTTTCAGCATTTCCCTACGGGTCCATGTACCCTGCTATTATATACTTGGGCCCCAAAGTCCCTACATGGGTTTGTCCATTTTTGGGGGGCCCAGGTTTAAGAAGGGCACACGGCTTGCACACCCGCGAAACATACCCCGAAGCATACCCCCGAAACATACCCTGTAACATACCCCCGAAATTGCAGGCACAGTAGCTCATGATGCCGCGAAACATTCCCGAAATATACCCCCGAAACATACCCCGAAACATACCCGCAAAACATACCCTGATCCCAACACCCGAACAAACCCACGTAGGAAGTACTTTAAGGCCCAAGTATTCCCCATTTAGGTACATGGACCCTTAGGGTTTTGGAAATCCTGTTCGAGTCGTCAAGCAAGCCCTAGCCACTTTTTTGGTTCCCGCAGCGGTGTTCCAGCGGCTCTGAAAGCAGCCAGAAGTGGGTCCAGCGATCCTTCCAAAGAGGCCATCTGAACATCTCCGGGTTACAAGGGTTCTCGGTTTAGGGTTTAGGGTTTCGGGTTTGGGGTCTTAAGGTTTAGGGTTTAGGGCTTAGGGTTTAGGGTTTAGGGTGGAGTCTTGGGGCGCTTTGTTCCAAAAGCCAAGAAGTCGACCTTCCGTCTACAACGGTCACGGCCAGCCGATGTGCGTTAGGGGCGGGCGGGGGGGGGGGGGGGGGGGGGGGTTTGGGGGATTGGTCTCCAGAGTCAATGTACCTTTCCCGCAGCCTTCTTGGAGTTGTTTGCTGTCGTTTGAAGTTTCCACCTCCATAGATGTTTTCAATTGGTAGCTGTGGACATGTTGATCTGACGTTTGCTGTGCGTACGTTCACTCAATGCGTCCAGCAGGTTGCCGATGGATGAGGAACATCATGATACTGCCTGTTCAGCTTTGGAAATATCATTCTCTTTGAAAGACCTCGGCGCAGCAAAGATGCTTCTCTTCCGTGAGGCTGAAACTTGCTCTCGGCCCATAGAGCAAATCAAAACCACCAGGAGCCCCCAAGAAGTGAGGCACTCAAGGCCTCAGACCCTGCACTCCCAAGCGAGAGCCAAGTAGGGTTGTCCGGGGCTCCCGCAAGGATTGCGTTCGGCCCCGGCTTCGTCTTTTGGGGCTTTTTCTGGCCTCGGCTTCTTGTGCAGCCCGCGCCTCTTCCATCCCACAGGTGGGACATGCCGAAGCAGATCACTGAGATCCGTGCGTGCGGCCCTTTGCTGGCGCACGAACTTCCGGGGCGGGGGGGGCGGGGGGGGGGGGCGGCGGCGGGGGGTTGCTTTGGTTTAGGGGTTCGGCTATTGGTAATTGGGGTTTCGACGTCGTTACAGGGCCGTGATTGTCTCGAGGGCTTGGGGTGTGTATGGGGTGTGCAGCCTCGCGCTCGATTTGGTTGATCGGGGTCGAGCTTCGATGCTGCAGAGCCTTTACTACCTTTCCTGTTGTCGGCCCGCTGAAGTTTGTGAGTTGCGCAGCTCAGCCAGGCCGCAAGCCGTGAAGCTCGGCAATGCATAGTGCCGTTAGCAACACCCACATCCCGAAGATGACTTTCACAAGACCAGCCCCGCCCCCCCCCCCCCCCGCCCCAGAGGCGACAGAGGCAGAGACTTTCTGAGATCTTCCCTGCACTGCGTATAGTCGATCTAACCCTCAAGCCACAGCTAAACCCTAAACCCTAAACCCTAAGCCCTAAGCCCTAAACCCTAAGCCCTAAGCCCTAAGCCCAAGTCCAACTTTTCGCAAAAGCAGCCTTGTACACGGAGCCGAAGCCGTGGCCATTCTCTCGCAAAGTGGCGCGCGCCTCGCGACCGAAGCCATGGCCGAAGGCGGGAGAGACTGTTGGGGGTGGGGGGGGGGGCAGTGGGGCTCTGGGACTCGAAGGCTGCTCGATTTTGTAGGGTTTAGGTTTAGGTTTAGGGTTTAGGGTTTAGGGTTTAGGGGCTCCTTAGACCATTGCTCGGCAGGCCCTTGGGACATGTTTGATATTTTCCCTTGCTGGGTTGGAGAGGATCATATTCAGGAATTTTTGTCGGAGGGTTTTAAGGGCCAGCCTAGATTAGACCTCATCAGTATGATCATGGCAGCGAGAGTTCAGAAGTTTGGGTTGGGGTTGAGGGGAGTTAGGGCTGGGGTACCGGCGAAGCCTCAAAGGCTTTTTTTGCATGTGAGGACTCTCGGCCTGGGCCCTTCAATCGAAGGCTGCCGTTGTTGAGGGTTTCAGTGTCGGTGTTGGTTCGCCTCTGAACCGTCTGAACCTCCGCTGCAAATAATTTTCTTCGGTTTCCCAAACAATGGGCCAAAGTTTAGGGATCAGGGCCACGCTGCCCGATTTGTAGTTCAGGGCTTCCCCCAGCAGCCCCCTGTCAGGTGTCCTTGCTTGCCGTAATTTCAAGACTACAACACATGTCGGATGTCATGAACAGTACGTGCCTGGCACTGTCTTTTGTACTTCCGTGAAGATGGCAAGCACATCATGCAAACTTAGTCACATAATTTTCGATTGGGAACTGCATGATCCGTGCCGAACTAGCAACACTCCACGTTGTGAGCACGGCAAGAACATCCTTTCCCCTTACACAACATAAGCTAGCTCCCTCAACCTGAGAACGAAACTTCGCTGCCGGAGGCTCGGCTCCTCCCACGCCCAACGGCCCCAGCGTCGCCAAGTCGCGCACGCGGCGCACGCGGCGTGCCAGTGGCGGTGATGCCGAGGCAGCGTGCCAAAGGTTCACAAACCCCCCCCCCAGCCCCCTTGACTACTATTTGCTTAAGAACCCCCCTTCTAAAAAATAAGAGTCATAGTTCCCATATTTTCCTTATAAGGAAGAATATCGTTGAAGGGGGGGGGGGGGGGGTTATTAAGCAACTGGTAGTTAAGAGGTGGGTGCACTCAAGTCTTAAGGAGCCGTGATTTGATGAGATGCCTTGATGTTTGACTTGGGCTTGCAGCAGGCGTGTTGTACAGATGGCTGTAGCCTGCAGAGTGCAACTATCAGTATCCCATTCCCGAATCGAGAAGCCAACCCTTATGAATTCATGGAATGAAATTTGGTGTTGTGGCCTTGGGGGTGTTTGGGTATGAATGACATGCAGTTGCACAATAAACATGGCGGGAAGCGTTGGTGGCTCAACTATAGGGTGGCATTGGCTGAGCCACTAAACCTAAGTCCTAAGTGTCAAGTCCACGTATGTGTTCGTACATGCAGTTTGTACACGCCCACCACGCACTCGTCCACGCACCGGTTGTCCATGCATGCGCTCGAACAGAACCAGTGGTTGGCAGAGCGCGTATTCATCGCCAGCACCCAGTGCGCTTTCAGGTCCTGTTCCGTGCAGAAACGCATGTGCAGGTCTGGTTCGTTTTGTGGCTCGTACAAATCCGGCAGGGAAGGAAGGACGATTTCTATTGCAAGGGGCGAGATGTGTCCGCAGGCTCGTGCAGAAGGCATTTGCTGGTCTCGGTCGCAAGGTCATCGGGTTCGGTCCTCTGGTTGCCTGATGTGATGCAACTATAAGTTTTCGACAGATGCGCAGCCAGCTGCGTTCTTCTAGCTCCTTGAAGCACTGTGCCACTTCTTGGGACTGCACTTGTCCAAAAGCGTTTGACACTTGACCCCTCAGATCCTGAGAAGTACATGCTCAAGATGTGAATCTCCGGAGCGCAATCAGTGCCGGCCACCTAAACCCTAAACCTTAAACCCTAAACCCTTAACCATTAACCCTAAACCCTAAACCCTTCAAGCCAGGAGTTTCGATCGTCCTTTGCACGAAGCTCCTTCATCGGGCGACAGGCACAGAGCGGCATCTGGGGCAGCACCGAGAGACCGAGCTTCGGGTTGTTCCCCCTTATATTTTTGTCCATCTGGGAGTTGAAGGTCCCATGTCGGGTTTCGGGTTTAGGGTTTAGGGTTTTTGGGTGTGGGGTTTTGGGTTTAGGGTTTAGGGTTTAGGGTTTAGGGTCCCATTTCGGGTTTTTTTAGGGTATATAGGCTTTAGGGTTAGGATGTTCCTCCTTATATTAACAGCTCCTTCATAGGGATTAGAGTGGGCGGGCATAAGGACTTTCAGCATAAGGGGGAACATCCCAACCGCAAATCTTTCACCCCCTTTTTTGAGATCTATCCCAAGATGCCCCTAGGACAAAAGTCACAAACAGTTTGGCTTTTTTGATGGAGATGGACACCTGACGGGTTCACAGAGAGGCAGGTAGCTCATGATTCGGAAAGTTTTTTTTCTGAGGTTCAGGATGTGGGTGTTTGGGCTTGGGTGATGGGTGTAGGGTGGCCGTCAACTCCTGGTATTCCAATCATGGGTCGAGTTCACCTCCCAGGCACCGTGACGGACCTGCTGAAGTGCTGCGGGACCCCGCGTCATATAGGGAACATAATAATAAGAGCAGGGTTTTAGGGGGTTATTGTCGTATATTTGTAAAGGCACCCTAAGGGAATACTATTAGTAACTATTCCGACCCCTAGGAATAAAGTTCGAATACGTGCGGATTAGCTGGGCGGTCCGGGCGAGGGTGGGGTTCAGGCTGAAGCCCCACATGTTTGCGGATTCAAGGGGAAGGCCAGTTGGCAAGTGCTGGGGATTCCCTAAACCTTAAACCCTAAACCCGGCCCTAAACCCTAACCCTTTTGTATTTAGCGGGTTTACCCTGAGCCTGGAACAACGAAAGAAAGAAGCACCCCAAACCGCCCCTAAAACCACAACAAGGACATTGACCCCACCAGTGCAATTACCGTGTACCCCGAATCCTGGCAATTCAACTGCACCCCGACCGGACCCCTAAACCCTAAACCCTAAACCAAGGTGTAGCTCAGGGATATCTCAGAGCCTCTTTGTACCCTCAATTTCCTCACGCCTCAGGGTTTGGCGTCCTTCGACTTCGAGCTGATTTTTTCTCTAGGGGTCACTTTTTCACTTCCCACGCAGCGAGTCAAAGTCGCTATGCGAAATGTGCAGACCTATTGCCTGCGGCCCAAACCGTATGGGCAACTCAACGGATCAAGCACGCCCGCCATACAGGCCAAGCAGCGTGCACCGTGAGAGCACACTACAAAAGTCACAACCAATGCGAGGCTTTCACATAGAAAACAATGTAACACGAGTCCAGAATTCTTTCTCTAGGGGTCGGAATAGTTACAAGAAGTATTCCCTTAGAGGCCCTCTATCAATATACCATAATAACCCCCCAAAACCCTGCTCTAATTATTCTGTCCCCTATATTCGTTACTAATGGTATTCCCTTAGGGTGCCTTTTTTTAATGTATTGAAAAATCACCCAAATCCCTGCTCTAATGATTCTGTCCTAAACCCGAAACCCTAAACCCTAAACCCTATAAACCCTAAACCCTATTTGCGCCTATAACGACCAAGCCCTGGAACCCCCTAGAAGTCGCTGTGGAAGGAGCGGCACTGCGCAGCAGAACTACATGTGGAATCCCACCAAAGATGTGCTGGGCCAGGCCCGCCTGGAAAAAGGATCAGTTAGGGTTTAGGGTTTAGGGTTTAGGGTTTAGGGTTTAGGGTTTAGGGTTTAGGGTTTAGGGTTTAGGGTTTAGGGTTTAGGGTTTAGGGTTTAGGGTTTAGGGTTTTGGGGGGGGATTTGGGTAAGAAGCCGGCATTGGGGTTACAGGGGTCTGCAGCGTGTCCTGCGAACTTTAAAGAAGTTCCAGTGGTCGCTGTGATTTTTGCTTTGCCCATGTTAAGTGTTCGGTCCTGCGTGTCGTGATTTTCGCACAGCAAGGGTGGGTCGAACTCGCCATGGGGCAAAAATGATGGAGGAACCTTAGCCCTAACCCCCAAGACCCTAAGACCCTTAGAATCCAAGCCTCAACCCAAAATCGTAGGATCCAACAAAGAGGTACCGGGCCCGAATGGCCCGCTTTCTTGAGGACTTCCTTTGGCCCTTCGCGAACCCTCTAATCCTCCCAACTGCGCTGGGTCTTTAGGGTTTAGGGTTTAGGGTTTAAGGTTTAGGGTTGTTGCCTCACCAGACAAGTCATGATGCGTAGGTCCTCTGTCAAATCGGAGTTTCCGAAATTAGGGGTACCTTGTTTAGGATCCTTATTCTAAGGCCATCCTACTATTTGGGAGACTTTATTCGGGGTCCCTTATTGTCGCAAACCCCCAAATCGAGATTCTTCCAAATTGGCCTAAACCGTAAACCCTAAACACTAAATTCCACAACTGCCAGCTCCAGGGGGTGACCGGCATCGTCTTCAAAGCGCGGCCAAGACATTCACCCGATCGTTGCCACGCGCTGAGCTTATCTGCTGCGGACTCATTTCTTAGGGATTCTTGGCAATATTTTTTCAGTTTTTGGGTACTATAGTTCCTAAGAAACAGCGAAAATTATATTCGTTGTTGGGGTTCCAAGTTCAGTATAGATTTGGTACGCAGGCTTCTGAGCTGTGGAAACCTCAGCTTTTCCCAGAGTCTGTCACTGAAGCCCTAAACCCAGAACCCTAAACCCCAAACCCTTAAAGAGGGCAACAAGAAGGTCGACTTTCTGTTGCTACCGTCACCGAAGCCCCAACTCGGAACCCAAAGGCGCTCCACCCCAGACTTAAGCTAAAAGTCCAATCCTAAACCTTAAACCCCAAACCCTAAAACCAACAGATCCTTGACATCCCTTGTCTACTAGTTGCTTACAAACCCCCAAAAACTTTAACACAAAAGTATTCTTCCTTGTAAGGGTAATGAGAGATTTATCCTTCATTGTTTTTTGGGGGGTAGCAAGTCGTAGTTGAGGCCCTAAGCCCGATAAGTCAATTGTCTGAGATCCACATTCCCTGGCTGTCCTCTCTGGTCGAGGCTGCGTTGTCAAGCAGCAGAGGCGCAACGACATGCCCCTGAAGGCCGAAACGAGTTTTAGGGTTAGGGTTTAGGGTTTAGGGTTTAGGGTTTAGGGTTTAGGGTTTAGGGTTTAGGGTTTAGGGTTTAGGGTTCAGGGTTTAGGGTTAGGGTTTAGGGTTTAGGGTTTTGGGTTTAGGGTTTAGGGTTTAGGGTTTAGGGTTTAGGGTTTAGGGTTGAGGAGTGAGTTCATGGGAGCCACAGTAGCAAGGGTGCCATTATTTCTTAGGACTTTACTTCGCTCACCCTAAACCCTAAACCCTAAACCCTAAACCAGTCGATCCAACCGGAGCCCTAGTCTGCAAGATCTTGGCCTCAAGTTGCAGAGCCCCTTTTTGAGCAGGGTAGTTCAAGGGACTAAGACACGTATCCTTAAGGTTGTACCCCTAAAGGTTCCCCAGAATATACTCCAAGTCTTGGAATTATATTCCCGTAAGGATCGTTAAGAAGGGTACACCAAAACCCCACGAGTTGTGGTTGTCTCTGCCATGCTTGAGGCAATTCTCGCCGAGTTCCAGCACACGAGCGCGCTGTGCCATCCCAACATCCTCCAGGCAATGTACGGTTGGGTTTAGGGTTTAGGGTTTAGGGTTTAGGGTTTAGGGTTTAGAGTTTAGGGTTTAGGGTCTGAGTAGCAAGGGTTGAGCAATTACGGCCACTTGTTTGCCAACTGAGAGCCTCAGACGCTCGAGCTGACAATGGAGTTCCCAAGACCTGTCAGAGGGATCGCTTGCGTGCTTGTTCAACATTGCTGTCGCCAACCACCCCCAAAACTCATCAAACCCGGAACCCCTACGATGCGCCAGGTTCGGGAGTATTTCGTCGACATCCTAAACGTCTACGTTATTGCTGAATGGGCGGAAGGTCTCTTTTCCAAGCGAGTTCGGGGATTGCAGCTGTGCTTGTGACAGGGGGCTGCAAGAGTTGCTTAGTGGACCGATTGAAGCTTTCCTCTTTACCCGCCTTCAGGCAGACTGGTAGACTTCACGAGGGGTTGCCCTACACAGCGAGGAGTGTCACAAAGACGGGCGGTAGTGGATTCCAACTAGACCACCTAAGCCCCATGGACACACTTTAAAAAACTTGAAGTAGCTTCCCACGAAGGCTCACGAAGGACAAGCCAAATGCCTCCAGCCCTGAACTCTCTTAGACAAAGGCTCCCAACCCCTCTGAGCTTAACAACCCAAAGCAGGAAGTAGTGTTGGACTTGGAAATATGAGGAGGCGAACATTCTGAATGAATCGTTTTAGATGTTTCGACTGCTTTAGATTTGTTTTTAACGCTACGTGACCCGCCTCGGCCGGGGCCCGCCGTCGGCGAAAAGGAGACAACACGCACGGCATCGGTTGAGGTGGCCACTGTTTTGTGGGCAGGCCAGGGGGAACGGGAGAGTCGGGGTGGGGTGGAGGAAATGTTCCTGGCTTGCCTCAGGCACTGGGAGGCTTGCTTCAGTGGAGAAAAGAAGGTTGGAAAGCTGCACGGGCGAGGGGGAGCGGGGGGGTATACGACAGCCGACGGGCAGTGAGGCTTCTCAAGGCCTTGCTCAAGGTACGACATTAAAAATTAGGCTGATAGAGCGGCCAGTGGGAGGAGAAGGAGAGGGAGGTTCAGGGTACTTCTAGCGCTTGTCAGCCCCTTAAGTACCCTAATTGGGTTCTAAACACAGTTATTGTTGGGTTGCTAAGTACCATGCACCTACTACACACTCTCAGGGGGGTTTGGGGGGGGGGGGGGGCACCTAGTTTGAATGCCCCCCCCGGGCTCGGGCGGCCCGAGACCGGGCCTTTTTTTCCTTTTTACCCTTTTGGTTCTTGTTTGGGGTTCCCAGGTTCCCACCCTAAACCCTAAACCCTAAACCCTAAACCCTAAACCCAAAAAAAGGGGTACCCTTACTGAAGTATGGCTACTGGGCCTTTCAAGAAAGCAGGTGGCGAGCTCTCCAGGGCCCCTCTGGCAAGTTTTGGGGGGGTAGTGTGGGTGGGGGGGGGAGTTTAGGGTTTAGGGTTTAGGGTTCAGGGTTTAGGGTTTAGGGTTTAGGGTTCAGGGTTTAGGGTTGAGGGTTTAGGGTTTAGGGTTTAGGGTTCAGGGTTCAGGGTTTAGGGTTGAGGGTTTAGGGTTTAGGGTTTAAGGTCCTGAGTAGAGCAGGCTTGAGCCAGGGGCGAATTGAAGGAAGTACACATCGGACAGGTGGGAATTGGAGGTTCAACCTTTAGATTTCTGACAGCCTTGATCTTCCATTTGTCAGTGGAGGAAGAAGGGGGGTACGCACTGCACGCACTACACGAGCCACTGTGCCCGAAACGAAGCCCCTGTGCACTGACCCTCAACCCCGAACTATCAACGCTTGAGACCGGAAATCCAAGGCCCAGAATCCCATTTTTATCGACTTCTGAAGGGAGGGGCAGAGGGGTTCAAGGAGGGTATCAAGGTTCCCTACTACTCCCCAAGGCTCCCTAAGCTTCCCTAAGACTCCCTAGGTACCTACACCCCATGAACCCCGCTAAGAACCCTATAACATATGCCACGAGGTTCAGGGCGCATAGAGTCAGGGTTTGCAGGTGATCTCCCGGTCGCGAAGCGACGGTCGGCCCCCGTCTGTCCGATGGGTCGCCTCCGTAGCACAGCAGCTGCTGTGCCCTAGCTGCATCAACTTCCAACGTTGTTGGGGGTCTAAACCCTAAACACTAAACCCTAAACCCTAAACCCTAAACCCTAAACCCTAAACCCTAAACCCTAAACCCTTCCGAAAAGGAGTGAAGGGTTGCTAAAACAAAAAACCCTAAACCCTAAACCCGGCTGTGGATCTATGTGTCGGGCAGGGCACCAGTCCTCTGTTCGTTCTTGGCCAAGATTCCACCTCGGAGCTGAGACACCCCGAGCCATGAAGACCTTGTCCTGCGGTTTAGGGTTTAGGGTTTAGGGTTTAGGGTTTAGGGTTTAGGGTTTAGGGTTTAGGGTTTAGGGTTTACGGTTTACGGTGTAGGGTTAGGGTCAGGGTTTTATCCTGCAGCAACCCCATTGAAACACATGATGTGACATCGAGTTCTGTGATGCGTCGGATAGGCCTCCTGAGCCTGTTTAGAGAATCCCTGAACTGCAGGAGTTTCATGCCATCAATCTGGCAACGATGGGCAACGCCCTGCCTAAGCTCCGTCCCCCAAGGGGTTTAGGGTTTAGGGTTTAGGGTTTAGGGTTTAGGGTTTAGGGTTTAGGGTTTAGGGTTTAGGGTCCCTTGAAACCCTAAGCATTGAACTCGAAGCCCCGAAGCCCCCGCGCTCTAGACGAGAACCTTGAGCGCGCCACGGTCGCAGGCGAGCGCTGCGGCACTGTCACGAGACTCGGGCAGCAATCGACTTCACTCGAGCTCGGTGGAGTTTGGGGATGTTCAGAGTCAGCGGTACAAGAGCTTAATTAGAAGGCTTCCCCATCCTAAACCCTCGAACCCTAAAACCCTCAAACCCTCACCCCCCTCAATCCCTCAAACCCTCAAAACCCTCAAACCCTCAAAACCCTCAAACCCTCAATCTCTCAAACCGGGGAAAGGTCTGAGGTGGACTCGGCTTTTCGATTGCTGTTGGCTTTTGGCGTGTAAAGGTCTTCGATGGTAACAGCCTTCTGCCGATGCCGAATGCGGGACCCTGCGCTCCAAGATCACAAAGCCAGGGACCTCCTGTGCCTGATACTTAAATTCATGCTCTAGTTATAACCCACTTATGAGCCTCTTAAGTGCCCTAATAGGGTTATTGGGTGAGAAGTACAGTTATACTTGGGTGAATAGGTACCATGAACCTCCTATGAGCCTCCTATGGTAGCTTCTGAAAGGTCTGCCCCTGCGCGCCCCCCCCCCCCCCCCCCGCGAGGTGAAGCACAAGCTGGTCCATGCAGAGTCCAGGCATCAAATTTGGGTTTAGGGTTTAGGGTTTAGGGTTTAGGGTTTAGGGTTTAGGGTTTAGGGTTTAGGGTTTAGGGTTTACGGGTGTGACACCCGGCCTGACACCAGTAGCCGAGTCTGTGGCCCTTTTCCCTGAACCCTAAACGAGAAATCCTAAACCCCAAACCCCAAACCCTAAACCCTAAACCCCCAAATAGGGCACCCTATTTCGGAAACTCCCCCGAGTCTATGACTCAGGACATCAAGCCCGAGAACGTCCTGCTGTTTGGGCAGGGGGCTCTCTTCGAGGCGTTGCAACCCTAAACCCTAAACCCTAAACCCTAAACCCTAAACCCTAAACCCTAAACCCTAAACCCTGTGGTTGCTTGAGCTCCATGCCCGCCTTGTACACTTGACCAGGGCTCGGGGTCCAAGGCCTGGTGTGTAAAATGCGCGATGTTTGAAGTGCCAGCCCCGCTCAAAACACAGCCGAAGCCCTACACCCTAAACCCCTAAACCCCTAAACCCCTAAACCCCTAAACCCCTAAACCCCTAAACCCCTAAACCCCTAAACCCCTAAACCCCTAAACCCCTAACCCCCTAACCCCTAACCCCTAAACCCTAAACCCTAAACCCTAAACCCTAAACCCTAAACCCTAAACCCCCTAAACCCTAAACCCTAAACCCTAAACCCTAAACCCTAAACCCTAAACCCTAAACCCTAAACCCTAAACCCTAAACCCTAAACCCTAAACCCTAAACCCTAAACCCTAAACCCTAAACCCTAAACCCTAAACCCGAACCCCCTAAACCCCTATAAACCCCTAACCCAAACCCTAAACCCGAAACCCTGCAGGGCCACCTGAAGCCCAGAAAACCTTCAAGCCTGTGATGCCCTGGTGCCCCCCCTAAACCCTAAACCCTAAGCCCTAAACCCTAAACCCCACAGGAGGAGTGGATCCCTCCGACGGTTCTGCTGGCGGACTTTGGCAATGCTGCACAGCTGCCCGGCAAGTTTAGCGTTTAGGGTTTAGGGTTTAAGCCCCTACAGTAAACTCCGGAAAGTTGGAACATGGTTTAGGGATGATTAGATCTGGGATTCCCTTTAGTTTACCAACTTCGGGGTATGGGGATAAGGATGTTCCAGCTTTGTGGAGTTTACTGTAACAGAGTAGAGTTACAGTGCTCTCTCACAAGTTATCTTCTTTTTTGTTGCATCTCTCATCTTTCGTTCGTCTGCGTGGCTGTCGGGGCCCGCCACCAAGCCGGTCGAACATGACCCGAGAGTAGCGCCAAGGCCAGACATCACTGCGACAAGGTCTAGGGTTTAGGCTTTAGAGGGTTTAGGGCTGAGGAAGTTAACCGTGGCCCTGGCGCAAATGCTCCTGCCAAGGGAATGGACTGGCTAGCAACTGGAAACCGGTCGCTGAAAGAGGTTCACGGTGAGAAGCTGGCCTGACAACTTGCACGCGCCACGTAGATATGCCACTCACAAAAGTCATGGCCGACTGACACAAGTGGGGTTTACGATATTAGGGGTACCTTATTGGGGTCCCTGTTATAAGGGGATCCTACTCTTTGGGGGGGGTCCCTAATTATCATAAACCCCCAAGTGGGCTGGTGAATACTCAGGAAGACTGATCCCACTGGCGAGACCATCTTCATACCGATGGCTCTCTTGGTCGCAAGCAGTTGTTAGCTGTAATACTACTATTTGTGTAAGAGCACCCCAAAAAACAAACAACCATACAAATCCCTATGTTGCCCTTATAAGGCTTTTTTTCGATGGGGGGGTTCTGAAGCAAATAGTAGAATTGTGTCGGATCTAGAAGAGCAACCATTTCTTACTGCAGACACGTACCTGTACCGTACTGAAAATGAAAGGTTCAGGGTTGAGGGCTATTGTCCCTGGCAGCCCATTGTTTAGCATTCAAATTCATCGTTAAGGGCTGCACAGGTTTAGGCTTCAGGCTTTCTGCTTCGAGAGGGGCGAGCTCTTCTCCTTCAGCACTGAAAGCCTGCAGGTTTTGGGGTTTAGGGTTTAGGGTTTAGGGCAGTTTTTGGGTTTGGCGACTGGTGGCCGCGGGATGCCGGTAGGGAGAGTTCAAGTAACGAGAGGTTCTGCAGATTGATGCTCGGGTTTAGGGTTAAGGGTTTAGGGCGTTCAAGGGCGTTGACAAGTTGAGGTTTTCAGAAGTTGCTGGATTTGTGACTCGGTATTTCCCGAAAGTTGCGGCACGCGAGGTGTAGAGCAGAATGCAGCACGTTGAGCAACTCTGATGCCTCGAAACCTCCAAACTTCCTCAGCTTCAACCCCTCCACCCTGCCACGTGCCCCTCCCGGAAGCACACCCCCCCCCCCCCACCTCCCCTCACCCCCCCTCTAGCCCGTTCAGCCCCCCCCCTCACCCCACCCTCTCCCCTCCATGCAGGGTGACCCTCGCTATGCAGCTCCGGAGCTACACCAGGCACCATAAGAATCGAAGAGGGAGCCCCAAGGTAGAGGGTTGATGTTAGGGTATGTTACGTCAGAGTGTAGGCTTCAGGGTTCACTTCATCCCCTCCCGAATATTGAGTAGTATTAAATACCCGCCCCCCCCCCCATACACGATATACTGTGACTATAGTAGGGGTATTCAATGTTACGAGGTAGTGGGGGTTGATTGAGGGGGATAATAGGGGTCACTGAGGGGAGTTAGGGTTCAGGAGTTGGAGGCTTGTGTGGCGGGGTGGATGGGTGACCTTGTGGCCAGTTTGCGAGTTTCAAGTTTCGTCTTCAAATCCAACTGTTCTTTGCAAACTGGAAGACACCGTAGATGGGGCAGAGAAGGCTACTGGAGGAGGCGCTGTCCTCAGAACCATGAGTATTTTCTCGACCCTAAACCCTAAACCCTAAACCCTAAACCGGTCCAAATTTGGCAGTGATGTCTGCAGGTTTTTCCGCCCGTGCTAGTTTCCGGCTTGACAGAAGGCCTAACTAAACCTTAAGCCCTTGTACTTATACAGCCCTTCCAGATAGGCAGGACTCAAGTACATAGATGAACCCTCACAGTGCGGCTCTCTCTCTCTCTCTCATTCTTATTTCTGTGTGCGAAAGGTTTCATTGAGCTGTTCAGGGCTTGCAGTTTCAGTCATGCTTCCTGATGCAACGGTTGGAGGCTCAATTTGGGTGCTCAGACGTGAGCAATAAACATCGCCGCAGGAACAATGCTTCATCGAGCCCTTCCCACAAGTGCAGCTACCGCTCGACTACATGCACGCCACGGACATTTGGCGCCTGGGCAGTGGCATGGGGGCTTGTTTCTCATGCACGTGCTGCCTTCTAGAACCTTGAACCCTATGAATCCTAAATTTAAGGACCTTTCAGATGC
This sequence comes from Symbiodinium natans, assembly GCA_905221605.1. Classification (NCBI taxonomy): domain Eukaryota; class Dinophyceae; order Suessiales; family Symbiodiniaceae; genus Symbiodinium; species Symbiodinium natans. Next base: position 150,544 of record CAJNDS010002136.1, on the reverse strand, counting down.
GTTGTTTTCCTGTGGAAAGGGCCATGAGACGACTTGTAGTAGGCTCAGGCGGCTTGTTTGGGGGGGGTGCCGCTTCCGCATGACCATGCAGGGAGAAGCTCCTGAAGTGAGAGAGAGGCTTTGGCCCTCGGGGCTTGACATGGGTGCGCGAAGAGTTGCTTCTCTGTGCTCCCACCGGACCGCTGACAGCTGAGGATGCTGGGCGCCACAATCTACGAGGTCCTTTTTCTGCGGCTGCCTTTCTTGGAGGCCACAAAAGGGTTTAACCTTCCAGGCCCCCGACCCCATTGATCTAGACCCAACACTTTAGTCACTTAGCCATCGACTGTATGTGTGAATCATGGTTCTCCGTACGCTTCTGTACCTTCGTTCTGCGCCTGATTCAAGTGCCAGGAAGGACATCTTGCACCGCCTATGCACTGCGATCACATGAACCCACTACCTTTATCGACCGCCGTTGATGTCTCTGGACCTAGTCCAGAAAACCCGTGTATCAAGACAATGTTTAGAAGCGGTCCAGGTTGTGGTTTAGGGTTTAGGTTTAGGTTTTAGGGAGGTATAATCTAGCAACAAGGCGAGAGAAACCCTTCCTGTCCTTAGCCCCGTGCACAGGCTCGGGTGAGGGGACGGGGTTGTTCATCTAAAGTTGTTTTCGGCCTTAGTCACATATTGCAGCACGGATGACATCTAAACCCTAAACCCCAAAACCCCAAACCCTAAACCCCAAACCCTAAACCCCAAACCCCAAACCCCAAACCCTAAACCCGAAACCCCAAACCCCAAACCCTAAACCCTAAACCCCTAAACCCCTAAACCCTAAACCCCAAACCCCAAACCCTAAACCCTAAACCCCAAACCCTAAACCCCAAACCCTAAACCCTCAACCCCAAACCCCAAACCCCAAACCCCAAACCCCAAACCCCAAACCCCAAACCCCAAACCCTAAACCCTAAACCCTGAACCAGGATTTCCATGGCTCTCACAGCGAGTTCCTCCAGAAGCCGCTGGGAAGATCGGTTTGAACCCTCTAACGCTCTGTGGCCCTGGCCCTAACAGAATGGGGTTCAGGGTTTAGGGTTCAGGGTTTAGGATTTAGGGTTTAGGGTTTAGGGTTCCCGGCCCTAAAGCAAAGGCATGTGCGATTGGGTCGCGGTTGGGGCTTGGGGGAACAGAGCTCTGTAGTTCTTGCATTCAGGGTTTAGGGATGTTGAGCGTGCTGCCCAGCTGAGTGCTTTGGCCGGGTTTGGTGTTTTCGGTGTGCTCATGGGAGCTCAGGTCAACATTAGGTTTGCAATGAGCTTTTGAAGGCAGCCTTGTCTGCACGAACGTAGGAAAAATCCTTGGACTAGTGACACGCTCTCCCTCTTCAAGAACCGAGGAGGGTGGAACTGTAGAGTTAAGAGTTCTGGCTTTGGGGTTTTATGGGGCAAGCACTCAATGTTCGCATGTTTGCATGCGAGCACATTCCCACCGAGCCCCCACTGCACCCACCCACCCTCCATGATTTGCGGGTTCGTGTTTAGGGTTTAGGGTTTAGGGTTTAGGGGTTTAGGGTTTAGGGTTTAGGGTGGCGTGTGCTCAGGATGTGCAACTACGGTCAGGATGATCCCTACGAGGCATTCGCGAAGGCACGTGTCTGATCTGCTTCAACGCGAAGTACACCAGCTACAGCATGACAATGCTTTATAAAGTGTTCCTTTTGTGAGGTATGGCCGGTGAACCCGGTCGGCAAAGCCCTGATACTGTAGGCTAGAAAGGCCCCTGCCTCCCCAGGTTTAGAACTTAGAGGCCGTTTTGCCTAGAGTCGATGTTGCGGAAGTGCTGGCAGGGGCAGTAAACACGACAGGAAGTTGCATTTTTGGAGGATTTCTGGATGAAAGTACCTTCTTGCGGCGCGAAATCCTTCTCCGTCTGTTGAGAGGTACTCCACAATTCCTGATATCCTTCTGAAACTCAGAGGATTGGAAAGTAACATCATTGCCGTCTCAGCAAGGGAGAGGGATCAAACAACAAAAGCCCCTAAAGAAAGGTAGCATCATGGGTCGAATCATGGCCACAGTGTCAGCCAACGCATTGAAGAAGCCCAACCACAAAAAACCCTCAGGAAGCGGCAAAAACCCTGAAGAAAGGTAGCATCACTGCTCTCAAACAATGCAATGAAAACAGCACTTCGGTAACCGGTAGAACAGCAAGAGCCTTAGAGAGCCAACAAAGCCCTTAAGTAGCAACACAGCACAGCCTTAAAGAAAGGTAACATCATTGCCAGAGTCTCAACCAGCACCATGAAGGAAATGAGAGCAGCAAACCCCTAAAGAAGGGAAAACATCACTGCCGAAAGTCGCGGCAAAACCCCAAGGAAAGGCGACACAACAAAAAAAAAAGCAAGCAAAGGTAACCCTAAACCCTATACCCTAAACCCTGCACCCCACACCCTACACCCTAAACCCTAAACCCTAAACCCTAGACCCCAAAAGATCATGCCCCGGGTGTGAAAAGGAAAGGCGTGACATGCAGAGGCGGAACAGAAACAGCGCCAAAGCAAGCGACGAACTCCCTAATCCAAAAAAGAGATTCCCCTGGTTCTTAGTATGGTTGAGGGTTTAGGGTTTAAGGTTTAGGGTTCAGGGTTCAGGGTTCAGGGTTCAGGGTTTAGGGTTTAGAGTTTGTGTTGGGGGAATGAGGGCCCTATGTATACCGTTTAAGAGATTCTATAGGTACCTCATTCCCCCATGCCCCACTAAGTCTAAGAGCCAGCCAGAAAACACGGAGGAAGCGACAAGACCCCTATAGGGAAAGGTAACGCCACTGCCGAAGACCGGTGACCTCATTGCCCCAAAGGTCGAAGTAAAGCCCTACGGAAGGAACGCGACCCTAACGAAAGGCAACACCATTTCCAAGATCTCAGCCAACTCAATGAAACCTAAGGAAAGGCAACATAAGATGATCGTCAGCCGCTTTGGTTTTTGGTAACTGAACATGCTGCACACTGGAGGCTTAGCATGAAGCACACTGAACTTGCGACCGGTCGAGTGTGTAAGGTAGGGGTCAGGATAATTACTAATCCCTTATGGTCCCTTTGTAATGATACTATAATCACCCCCCCCCCCCCCCCCTTTTGGGGGTTTAGGGTTTAGGGTTTAGGGTTTAGGGTTTAGGGTTTAGGGTTTAGGGTTTAGGGCACACTGGACGGGGAGCGTGATACGCACTCGACACCCCTGCCTAGCGAGGCCTGAATAATTGGAACAGGGTTTTGGGTGTCATTGTAGTACACGTGAACAGGGACCCTAAAGGAATACTATTAGAGATTACTCTGACCCCCGTATTACTTTTAGAGGCCATGGTCCCACTCCTGCACGAGCTGAACAGGCATTATCCTACCACTCCAGCAGGTCAAAGAATGCTTCGAGACCCTAAACCCTAAACCCTAAACCCTAAACCCTAAACCCTAAACCCTAAACCCTAAACCCTAAACCCTAAACCCTAAACCCTAAACCCTAAACCCTAAACCCTAAACCCTAAACCCTAAACCCTAAACCCTAAACCCAACCTGTGACAAGAACAGAATCTACCGACTCCTTATATGGCGATGTCTACTTGAAACCCGAGCTTGCAGCTGGGAGTCAGGAGTCCTTTGGCTTTGGGGTTTGGGGTTTAGGGCTTAGGGATTAGGGTTTAGGGTTTAGGGTCTGGGGCCCTAAGCTCATAAACCCAACCTAAACCTAAACCCAAAACTGAAACCTCCGCTCGAACTCGACCCCACGACGTCCCACGAATTTCTACCTCTGGATCAGAAACTCCGGGGAGCCTTCGCCAGGCGGGACAAAGCTTGCCCGTCCGCGCGGAAGAGAGGGCCAGGGCTCCTCAGGTACCGTTCTCAGCGTAGGGACTCTGAGGGCGGTTTAGGGTTTAGGGTTTAGGATTTTGGGGGGGCCTTTTGGGGGGGGGGGGGGGGGGGCTTTTGGGGTCCTTTTGGGGTCATTTTGGGGTCATTTTGGGGTCATTTGGGCTTTTGCTAGTGGGGTTAAGGCCGGCGGTTTTTTTTCTCTTCCAGCTTTGTTCTAACTTGTAACGGACGTCAAGAGTTTTCTTCGCCATTGCCTGGCGACAAGTTGCCAGCACATGTTACAGGCATTCCGTGAAAGGAACTCTGGCAGCGAATTGGGGGTGCTCAACAAAGTTCGAGAACCTTGGGATCTCCAACCTCATTCAATCGGCGCTCCCCCAAACCCCAAAGCATGTAGGGGTCCAGGCTCCTGGGTTTTTTTCGGGAATCTGGTGGATTAGATTCGGAACCCTCAGTGCGGAAATTCATCCTAAACAGTGTCAGGGGATAGCCTTATAAGTTATAAGTAGAGTTAGCCGCGTTTTCGGATAAACGGGATCAAAAGGGCATGATGAAGGCAAACGCTCCCCTACCCATGTTGAAAGTCCCCATGAGTCTTCAACCCTCCTCCCTGGGCAGAGGCCGTAGATTTGCTGGAGCAGTTGCTGGACTTGTCCTTCGAGAAGAGGCTGGGTGAGGATTTGCTTTTGGTCTGTGGAAGTTCGATTCTCTAGGGATCGCAAGCATTTCGGGCGTCACAACTCGTTGTCCACTTTGTCCAGTCCATGGCGCGTGTCTTGGGCAGGCTCTCCGACAGACAGCGACACAATGTCTGGCCATATTTTGACTTAGAATCTAGGATGCCCAGTAGTACCCTTATTCCCTTTTTGGGGGTTTAGGTTCCCTTATAAACCCCTTTAAGCAAAAAAGGGCACCTTTTTTAAGCCTAGGTTACTGGGCAGCCTAGGAATGGAACCCCTAAACCCTAAACCCTTAACCCTTATAAGCCCTACACCCCATCGGACCCTGAGTCCAACTCATCTTTGTAACCGAGCAGCGGAACCTCGCACCGCGCGAAGCGCACATCAACTACACCTGGCACGCCGAACTCCGGCAGCCAAACCTTGAGATTCAAACCGCAGCTCTCAAACCTTATAAGCCCCTAACTTGGGTGTTCCCCCTTATACCGACAGCCCCTATAGTAGGGATTCGAGTACGCCTGTTCATCATCCTTTTAAGGATTGCTAGTGTAGGGGGCAACATCCCAATCCCTAACCCTCAAATCTCAAAGCCACAAGCTACGCCTGCTACAGATCCGGAGATCCTGCAGGATTACGGCGGACGCTGCCCTGGCATCGCCGTGGCTCGCAGCTCCGGCAAGGCCTGCTGGAATCAGATCGAAGCTTCGTTTTGATGAGTGCGGGTCTAGGGGTTCACGGCTTGAGGGCTCTGTACAGTAAGGATTTAGGGGGTCTAGAGTTTGGGTTGAGGAGGGTGACACGAACGCACAGCATGAGTCTGGAGCCTTTTTTTCGTGGAGAGTGCACAGGCTAGCTTGGCTATCGTGGCAGCTTTTACTTGGCAGCACGCATGGGTGCTCACCCTAGCCCTGCCAGGCTATGGAGCCATACTCGACGTCTGAAAAGGTATCAACCCTGAAGACACGAGTGGGTAGAAACCCTAAACCCTAAACCCTAAACCCTAAACCCTAAACCCTAAACCCTAAACCCTAAACCCTAAACTCTCTTGCTGATCAGGCAGACGATGTCGCTTCAGCCATCACGTTCCGAGGCCACACCCTGAGCTCTCTGAGGTTTGCGGTGCGGGATGCTTGGTAGCCCCGTCATTTTTTTGGGGTCCTGGTTTCCCTGCAAAGTAACCAACCCTTATGACAATATGGTTACTACGCTACCAAGGATGCTTGCGGTTCGTGGGTGAGTTGGGAATTATGGGGGAATTGGATGACCCTCATCCCCGAAACCCAGTAGCTCTCAAGCCCCGAAGCGCACACCTGAACCTTCAGCTCAATTGACCATTGGTCCCCAGTTGCCAAGCCTCATCAAGTTGATATATCTGTAGGGCATCCAGTGGTTGAAGATCTGTGAGGAGACGGTCTACGGCTGTAGAGCTGAGGGTTGAAACACCAGCGGCTTAATACATTTGATGGTTCAGGCCTGTTCAGACCCAAGAAGTAGCGCAAGATGTTTGAGAGTAGATGTTGGGCATCAAGAGCATTCCGGGAAGACACTCTTTCTTATGCTCTCCTTTGAGAACCTCCAAAAAATGAAGAAAGTTCTTCCTTTTAAGAGCAAAATAGGTATTATTCTATAATTAATTTATGGCGGGTTCTTAAGCAAATAGTAGTTTGCTTTGCACGGCTAAGGTGATGCTGAAGACGCATGGCTTGCACGAGTTGCCTTCTCGGACGAAGTATAACGTTAAGCCTCGGTAGCCCACCCGGACCAGTTGCCCTGTTTTGTGGTTCTGGGTTCCCGTATAAAGTAACCAAACCCAAACAGGGGCGCTGATTATTATATGGGGCCAAGGAATCTGAGCGCACTGGACGTGTACATTTCCGAGTTCAGGAAACATTGCTTCCTCGTGGTGATGATGATTGTTGTGAGTGCTGCTGTTGCTGCTGTTGCTGTTCTTGCTGTTGTTGCTGCTCTTGCCTGTTGTCTGTTGCTTGTGGCTTGTGGCTTGTGGCTTGTGGCTTGTGGCATGCGCCAGGTTTGCTTGAGTCGGTTCTACTCGCATGCACGCTTCGCAACGACTTTGGGGCTCGCGTCAGCTTTCCAGCCAGCACCAGCTAAGAAACAATGTTCAAGGTTTAGTGCTGCCTGGCTTCAAAAGGGGCTCCTGACAAGTCCTTTTCGGCAAGGAATGCCCGCAGCTCTGGTCGGAAGATGCTTTTCACCACCTTGGCCTTACGGCTGCAGTGGTTGCTGTTCTGGGCTAAGCTCAAGGCCTCAAGGCACCCAACCATGACGAGTTAAAGTTTTGGGTTTAGGGTTTTCAGTTTAGGGTTTAGGGTTTAGGGCTTAGGGTTTAGGGTTTAGGGTTAAACACGTTCAACTTGGCGTTCTGTATGACACCCCGGGATGTTTCGGCATTACCAAAGGGTCCAGGAATCTGCTGCCCTTGACGCTGACTCGCACAGCTATGGCCCTAATCCCTGAACACCAAAGGAGCTTCTACTTATATAACCCAATGCGGTAGGCTGTAAACTTTGCAAACCCGAACTCTAAACCCTAAGCCCTAAACCCTAACCCCTATGCACCTGAACCCGAAACAGAAAGCCCTATCTGTCAGCCCAAGTTTCCTCCCGGCTTGTGCCTAAGGAGGTTCTGGCTCGGCACAGCTCCCTCGCAAGAGAGGCCGATTGTCTTTCAACATATGGGGGGCTTCCGAAAATAGGGGCACCCCTTTTGGGCGTCTCTTTAAGGGGATTCTACTCTAGTTTGACTATAAAAGGGGTGCCCCTAGTCTGGGAAATGCCCATGTGGATGGTTTAGGGTTTGGGGTCGGTTTGGCATGTGGGTTTCATGGAACTTCGCGCTCATTTGGGGGGGGTTTAGCCTAGGGCCTGAGATTTGGTAGTGGAACGTTTATAATCAGGCAAGTCGTCCTGGGTCTCAACTGCAAAGAAGCTTCATGTAACATAGGGGCCTGAATAATTTTAATAGGGTTTTGGGGGTTACTATAGTATATTTTTAATGGGACCATGAGGGAATACTACTAGTAATTATTCCGACCCCGATATTAGTCTGCTCTATTGTGGTTTTGATGGCTTCCGTGTCAGATTCATTCGAGGTTCGGCCTCTGCTCAAGGCATGTATGCAAACACCCTGCAAACCCTAAACCATAAACCATAAACCGCGACTCCGGAGATTAGCCAAACCTGTGACCCATGAATTAGCCTGCATACTTGATCCCTGAAGCTGGATGGGAGTCCTAGGATGCCCAGTAGTACCTTATTCCCTCTTTGGGGGGGGGGGGGGGGGTGGGTTTAGGGTTTAGGGTTTAGGGTTGAGGGTTGAGGGTTGAGGGTTGAGGGTTGAGGGTTTAGGGTTTAGGGTTTAGGGTCCCCCCTAGAAGCAAAAAATGGCACCCTGTTTATATCCTAGGTTACTGGGCCACCTAGAGTAGAAATGCCGGCCTGAAAGGCTGAGAGACCTTTTCCTGGCTCCACACCTGAACTTCCATTTTTCGAGCTATTGTGGCAGGTAGGCTCTTGGCTTGAGGGTTTAGCGCATGTCTCTTCTGATCGAGTTCTTTTTGTAGTATGGGTCTTCGCACCGCAGTTTTCGGGGCTTATAGTGCTTGAGGAAGTTACCGGGCGGGCTTCAGACACGATTGTCGGATACATAGATCTTCGACAGCTTTGTGGTCTTCGAGCTTTCAATGTCCCCCTGCTGGCTAAAAAAAACGCAGACTTCCAGAACCTTCAAGCTCTAGTTGGCCCAACGCCCTCCTTCCCAAACCCGAGAACCCGATCTTCGGGGTTTAGGGTTTAGGGTTTCGGGTTTAGGGTTTAGGGTTTAGGGTTTAGGGTTCAGGATGGCTAGAGCTGGGTTGCAAGGCACTGAAAGCAGACGTTTAGGTGGATCGAGGGTCTCTGAGCCTTACGTAGCCCGAATGTGCTGGCCTTGCAGAATCTCGTTGCGTTGCGATTGCCTTCCCTTGCCTTCCCTAACCCTAAACCCTAAACCCTAAACCCCAAACCCCAAAGCCCAAACCCTAAACCCTAAGCCCGTGCACCTGCAAAGTGAACACCTCGTCTTCCTTGCTTCGACCTGTTTGGACACCAGGAGAGGGACTTGCTGGAGTCATTTTGCACCCTCGATGTCAATGGCCATGGTGAGGCCCAGGAAGAGGGTTTCGGGTTTAGGGTTTAGGGTTTAGGGTTTAGGGTTGGGGAGTCAGCCTTACAACGGCTGACGGGTCTCGTTTACTTGTCAAACCCCGGTGCAAAAGTCTTTCGAGTCGAAAAATGCGTGCGACAGGTTGTTTGCACGTTTTCCGAACATGTTGTTTTTGGGGCTTTCGTTGGACGAACGAGGTTCAGCACCATATGGCTCAGCAATCAAATCCCGCATGACCTCTTCCAAGCCTACAATCCCGAAGTTTGCGCCAGATCACGACTCACCCTAAACCCTAAACCGTAAACCCTAAACCCTAAACCCTAAACCCTAAACCCTAAACCCTAAACCCTGAACGCGGAGGTGACTCTGGAAGACCTGCAGGCAGGGCTGCGCCAAGCAGTGCCGACCTGGACCCATCGGGCCGCTGCCTCAGCTGCTGAAAGGGAATATTCGATGACCACTCCTGCTCTCCGAAGCCCTGAGCCCTATGCTCCCCCCTGAACCCTGGGTTTAGGGTTTAGGGTTTAGGGTTTAGGGTTTAGGGTTTAGGGTTTAGGGTTCAAAGCCCCTGACGGGGTTCAGGGCAGCTTGACCTTGAGGGTTCATACTCGGCAAATCCTGAAACCTGGATCTCGTCACGCTTTGAAAGGTTTTGCAGGCACTTTGGGCTACCCATCTTTTTCCTAAACCCTAAACCGTAAACCCTAAACCCTAAACCCTAAACCCTTAACCCTAAACCCTAAACCCTTTTGTTGGGGGTGGGGGGGGGGGGGGCGGCGGCGAGAGGGGCGGAGGGCTAGGGTTTAAGTTCTCCGGACGTGGGGGTTCAGGGTTCAGGGCTTTCCGTGGATCAGTGTGCAATTCGCGTTTTCGCCAATTCCTACTCGCCCAACTCTTACAATCATCCGTCCGCGACCATGAGCCCAACATGTCTGTGACAGTGAAGTAAGGAGTAACCCTAAGGGTCCATGTACCTAAATAGGGAATACTTGGGCTTTAAAGTACATGATATAGAAAGACTTCGGGGCCCAAGTGTATAATAATTCGGTACATGGACCCTTAGGGTCAGGGTTTAGGGTTTAGGGTTTAGGGTTTAGGGTTTAGGGTTTAGGGTTTAGGGTTTAGGGTTTAGGGTTTAGGGTTTAGGGTTTAGGGTTTAGGGTTTAGGGTTTAGGTACTTCGCTCTGCTAAGGAGCTCACTCAAGTTATGGCTTGGATGAGCAAGGCGCTGGCTTGATGCTTGCGTTCTTCAAGGGTTTAGGGCTAGGGTTTAGGGTTTAGGGTTTAGGGTTTAGGGTTTAGGGATTAGGGATTAGGGTTTAGGGGTTAGGATCTAGGATGTAGGGTTTAGGGTTTCCAGTGAGCAAGCACGGAAAGCTCCGAGCAAGCCCTTGATGACTCTTCTGACCCTGCGCCCATACACCCTAAACCCTAAACCCTAAACCCTAAACCCTAAACCCTAAACCCTAACCCTATAAGCCCCGAGCCCGAGCCCTTCGAAACATGCAACACCTTCGGCCCTCGATCCCCAAATGCCACACCCCGGACCCGAAACGTCGCAGCAGCTCTCCTAAACCCTAAACCCTAAACCCTAAACCCTAAACCCTAAACCCTAAACCCTAAACCCTAAACCCTAAACCCCAGACCCGAAATTTCGCAGAGCAGCTCTGGGACCCCCAAACCCCGAACTCTGCTGCGCGAAGCGCCGGCGCAGGGCTTCCAGGACAAGGTGGTCGATTTTAGGCGCTTCGTGGCCTGCTCCCTCGATCTCGAGGCCCCAGGGGGGGGCGGGGAGGGGGAGGGGTTTAGGGTTTAGGGTTAGGGTTTAGGGTTTAGGGTTTAGGGTTTATTGGTTAAGGAGCGGTTGAGATGCTACTATAGGGGTCGGAAGAATTACTTAAAGTATTCTCTTATGGTCCCTTTATAGATATACTATAATAACCCCCAAAACCCTGTTCTAATTGTTAAGGCCCCTATATTACAGCCTGGAGGGCCTTTGCTGGAAAGGCCATGTGATGGGGCCAAGGGCGGGGAAACAGAATCCGAGACTATTCTAATTACCCACTGCCAGATGTTGCGCTCGGTCTTTGCAGATCACTTGTGCGCGATACGCGAAGCGCTAGGAATATTCTACTATTTGCTTAAGGCCCCCCCCAAAACAAAAACACATAATCCCTATATTGCCCTTATAAGGAAGAATCTTTCTGATTCTTTAAGGGGGTTCTTAGAAGCAAATAGTCGTATCAGAAATCGGAAGGTTTGAGCTCCTGTCCTATCGTTGAATCTTGAACCAATCAATGGAAAGGATCCAGTTGTGGCCGAGAGGCTTCGTCGCTTGCCCCGCAACTGTAGGGTTTAGGGTTTAGGGTTTAGTTAGGGTTTAGGGTTTAGGGTTTTGGGTTTTGGGTTTTGGGTTTTGGGTTTTGGGTTTAGGGTTTAGGGTTTAGGGTTTAGGGTTTAGGGTTTAGGGTTTAGGGTTTAGTTGTGATCAAGGGGTTCAGAGAGGTTTAGGGCTTAGGGCTCACCCTAAGGGTCCATGTACCTAAATAGGGAATACTTGGGCTTTAAAGTACATGATATAGAAAGACTTCGGGGCCCAAGTATATAATAATTAGGTACATGGACCCTTAGGGTCAGGGTTTAGGGTTTAGGTCAAAGAGGGGAACATGGAAATCAAAGCCTCAGCTTCGGATGTGAGATTCAGCTGTTAGGGCCTGGGGTCTTTGCAAGGACCCTGTGTTCCGAGGGTTGACGATGTTATGCGTTGCGTGGGAGACCACAAAAAGCTTTCATACCAGAATGTCGTAATATCTCAACTTCGGTCCCCTAAACCCTAAACCCGAAACCCTAAACCCTAAACCCTAAAGGCCTTAATTAACTGTAATGTTGGACCCGCTTCAGGAGGGGCCTCCTCGATAAAGTCGTGTGACTGTTCGGGGGTCCAGGGTGCGGGGTGGGGAGCTCAATTCTAGGTCAAGTCTTGTGGTCGTCGCAAGAACATTCCGTGCGGAACGCCTTCAAAATCAATTGCTTGGCCATCGAGCCCCTTTCAAACTCACATGAACTCATCCCAAACGTAAAGATGAAACACAAGGGCGTCGCCCCGATTCAACTCGAGGTATCCTCTTTCATCGCTTTCCGCGACGCGGCATTCAGATCCGCCGCTTGCTTGCAGCATCTTGCCGTGCTATCCTGGTCACCCAAGCCCTCAATCCCCCAAAATGCGTCGTTGCATTCATCTCAATCAGGCCTATTCACTCGAGATGCCACATGTCTCAAGATCTGGACCCTCCTTCGACGACGAATATTGTGAACACAACTGAACTTCTGGAAGAGACATGTCTACGCCATGCGAAGCAAGAAGGATGTCCCATGTCGAAGACGCCTACCTGCTGCCCTACACAACTAGTGCTTCAATACGTCGAGCATACACATGCCCGTGGCCTACGAATCATCATGACACGCTTGTGCAGAACAATCCATACAAATACTTTGATCACCACCTCAAGAAGGGCGCGCGGCTCAGTGAGGCCTGCAGATCTAGATCCGGGTTCATCGGTTGTCGGCCGTGCAGTAGTAACTTAGCAACTTGGCCGCTGCACCAGGTCTGCAGAACGGTGTAATTAAGGGGGCGATCGGCTCTTGGCATTCCCCTGGTCTCAGCTCACAAACTCAGATGCCGTCTGGCGCGAAACATCCGCGCTGTCCAACATGGTTGCGCAGGCACTGGAGGTTTGTGGCTTGTTCAGTTTTTACTACTCATTCAAGCATGATGCAGAAAGTCTCCCAACGGACCTTCTGAACTCTTATGACGCTTGCCCATGCATTCGAGCTCATCTTTTGCCAGTTCTTTTTTGCTAAGCTCTAACTGTAAGCCCCAGTAAACCTCTCCACCACTCTTACCTCTTCACCCATGCGGTGTCGCTGCGGTGAGACTGCTGCCGTGGCTTAGGGGGTAAGGCTGAAATACCAGAGGAAATAGTCACGAATCATCGTTTGTGGCGTGTAAGTTTACGGATATGTCTCTTAAACAACTCTGTGAACTAGGCAGCTCGGCAAGAAATGCCGAGTGGGATGGGAAACAGTATGCCAACAGTTCGCTGGAGGTTAGCAAGCAGGACTTAAATGCAGACGCCTGCCTTTTCTTAACTTAGTCTAGTCCAGCTTTCGTGGCGTTCCGGATGCAGAGCCCAGGCTCTTGACCTATCTGTCTAACTCCCAAACACTTGCAATCAACACAGACCCGAAGCCCAAAACCCTAAAACTGCAACCTTGTCGCTGTTACAGGCACATGTTCGGCTTTCAAGACTTCGGCGAATGTCGGGCTTGGGGCTTCAGCATGCACACGGTGAAGCGCATGCGGAAAATCGCGCAAGAGCTGTTTCTGGGGTAGGTTGAAGTATTCATGAATCTCACTTCTTTCGGACCTCGATTCTCTCAGATCTCCAGCGGTTAGAGCTTCTCGAATCGCGGTTTGACCTCGAAGGCTGCGGGTTCATGCGAGAAGCAAGAGATTTGGAGAGATTGGATAAACCCCGCAACCGCCGTCAGGCCCTGCCAGGGGCACGTAGCGCCCGCTTGGCTACAGCGGCGCAGAGCCTCAAAGACAGGCGCGCAGTATATATATATATATATGTATATATAGAATACAATATAATAATATATCTATATATATATATACATATATCATATTATATATATATATATGTATATAGGCGAGGGTTTGTCGTAGCCTTGCGGGCTCAGGTCTTGGTTGGGGAGTGCTGGGTTCCTCAACCGACAGCAACCTTGAGAAGCATGTAGACAGATCCCGGAGCCCTGATGTACACACTCAGGTTTCTCTTTGTCATAGTGTGGTAAGATTTTAGATTCTTAAGGGTACTTAAACTCAATAAGGAATAGAGATTTTAATTTTCAATGCTGCCCCAACCATGAACTCGATCGTAGTTAGACAGGACCCCCGAGCAAGGTTTTCGAGGCAGCGAGAGTTTTTATGATTGACTGAGGCAGTGATGAAGTTGCGGAAATTGCATGAGGGCTGGACAAGAAGCGTTAAGGCACTTCTAAACCTTTCACCGACAGTCCAAAACCGTACCTTAGGGTTGTAAGTCCTATACATCTTGTCGCCCCTTGGTCTTAGACCAACCGGAACACATTCCAAGCCTATCTGGAACCCTGAACGCCAAAACTCGGATATCGACTTCGGCAGATGGACTGTGGTGCTGGCTTCAGCAGCCCCATGAAACGTCTCGGGTTTACGGTTTAGGATTTCGAGTTGAGGGGCTGCTGTCAAGGGTCATGCAAGTGTTCATGACATGGGCATGTGCTAGCAAACGGGGTTCTCTCTTAGAGCCCCTTGCCCAGAAAACCAAGAGCCTTCAAGCAGAGCTCTTTGTCCTTGAGGCTCAGCGTTCAGTTTTGTGACTTGCTTGCTGGGATGAGCGTAGGCTAACCCTAAACCCTAAACTCTAGACCCTAAACCCTCTAGCTTGACAGGTGGATCCGTCAAGCCGTCATGAAAAAGGCTCTTGGGTTGAGGCTTCGACGCTCCATGTTTGACTTGTCCAGGCTTTGCCAAGCCCTGCAAGTGCAGCTGAACTGCTCGCCAAAGTTTGCAACATGACTGAGCTTTTGGGCAACCCTAAACCCTAAACCCTAAACCCTAAACCCTAAACCCTAAACCCTAAACCCTATACATCTTGGACTCCGGCTCGGATCGTACGTCATGTAGGAGTTCGGGTCACAACCCTAAACCCTAAACCCTAAACCCTAAACCCTAAACCCTATACATCTTGGACTCCGGCTCGGATCCTACGTCATGTAGGAGTTCGGGTCACAACCCTAAACCCTAAACCCTAAACCCTAAACCCTAAACCCTAAACCCTAAACCCGCTTTTGAGGGGGAGCTTGAGTTTTGGGATCTTGGGGTGCATGTTGAAGGGGGAATATGGGGGCTTACGATATCCAAGTAGCAGGATCCCCTTATAATTAACAAGGACCCCAAGAAGGTACCCCGAATTTTTGGAAACCCCCCAAAACTGAACCCTAAACCCTAAACCCTAAACCCTAAACCCTAAACCCTAAACCCTAAACCCTAAACCATGTGACAACTTGAATCTGGGCTCAGTGTGAGGGCGTCGGTCCATGGATGTTCGTACAGGCACTGCCCCTTAGGCGTGTGGAACTGGAAATTAGTGGAGCTTAACAGGTCCAAGCCCCAACCCAACAAGTCTTGCCTGCGCTCTTCCCTAAACATGGGATTAGGGACTGATCCGTCCTCGGCCCGGAATCCTTATCTCTGGAACGCACAGTTTGGCTTGAAGATGGGGCTTCAAGCTTGAGGGCTCAGACGATTCCAGGTTGAGGAATCCTTTTCCTGTTAGTTAGGCAGCACACGATGTCGCTTCTGGGAGTCCGCAAGAGTACCCAAACTCGCACCCTTTGTACTGTACCCAAGCCTGAGCGGCGTGAGCTCAGAAAAACCGAGGTGGGCAGTGAGCCACCCAGCTGCAAGCAAGCAGCTTCCTGAATCCAGGGTTTAGGGTTCAGGGTTGAGGGTTAAAGTTAGGAATCAGGGTTGCTGCTCGCACAGATCAGGATCCAGACGTTCTGTAAACTTTAGAAGTTGGGATGTTCCTCCTTATACTAGCAGCCCTTACTGTGGATTATGATATATTACAATCGGGGGTACTATAATCCCTGTTAGTATAAGGGGGAACATCCCATTTTCATACGCCTTATTGCCACCCACTCGCCAGGCCCAGCAAGGTCCGGTCCAAAAGAGAGGCATTGGGTGGGGGGTCAGTTCGGGCCTTAAACCCTAAACCCTAAACCGACCCCGCCTTCAGGACTGAAAAGATTGGAGTGATGTCAGGGTTTTGGGGTCAGGTTGCTGGAGAATTCTGGAACGTGCTCGGGGCAGTGGTTCTTCAGGGTTTAGGGTTTTAGGGTTTCGGGTTAAGGGTTTTGGGTTTAAGGTTTAGGGTTTAGGGTTTAGGGTATTGCCAGAGAGACCTGGCTTATGGGTTGCACTCCCCGAGCCCAGAGACTCCAATCCTGTCAGGACTTTGAGGCTGTAGACACAGTGTTGTAAGTGCAGCGTTATGTGCCCTACAGCAGCTGGTGTTCCTCCACAAGCCTGAACTCAGTATTTCAAATTCTGGAAGACCTAAGCACTCCTGGCGTGGGTATTTTGGGCCCCTCTGAGGATTTCTCCGCGACTGTTTGGGGATGTGTCCAGCCAGGTCTCCTAAATGATATTCCCGGGGAGGGGGGCGGGGGGGGGGGAACCTAAACCCTAAACCCTAAACCCTAAACCCTAAGCGTTTGTAATTTTGCGTTTTTGGACCTAGCGGCCCCCAGGCTGCCCATCTTGGCAAATAAAGGCAACGGCCACTTGAACTCTCAAAGGCCAGGAGGCTTGGGATTTCAAGTGCTCAAAAGGCCCGGCCTCTTGAAATTGAACCCTAAACCCTAAACCCTAAACCCTAAACCCCAAGTGCAGCGCTTCAATTCTTAAGCCGAGGGCTTGGGATGTGGTCGTAACGGCAAGGCTTTTAGGGCCTGATGATTTAAGGGCACAGCCCCTCAAATCTTAAGCCCAGCGGGCTGTTGATTTCAAAAGGCCTGGCCTCTTGAAATGAAAGGGCAGCCCCTCAATTCTTAAGCCCAGTGGGCTGTTGATTTCAAAGGCCTAAACCCTAAACCCTAAACCCTAAACCCTAAACCCTAAACCCTAAACCCTAAACCCTAAACCCTAAACCCTAAACCCTGAAGACCTGGCCTGATGATTTAAGGGCCAGCCCCTCAAATCTTAAGCCCAGCGGGCTGTTGATTTCAAAAGCCCGGTTTAACCCTAAACCCTAAACCCTAAACCAATCTTAAGCCCAGCGGGCTGTTTCAAAGGCCCGGTTTACAGGCCAAGCTCTTGCACGTTCAGCCCTGCGAGCTTCGGATTTCAAAGGCTCCGGCCTCTCATTTTCAACGCGGGAGGGAGGCCAGCCCTAAACCCTAAACGTTTAGGGTTTAGGGTTTAGGGTTCGGGGGGGGGGGGGGGGGGGGGGGGGGGGGGGGGGGGGGGGGGGGGGGCTGGCGTGGGGAAGGGGAGGCGGGACACTGAAGCAGGCGCAACATATTGCTGGATCGGACCCCGGACCCAGCACCAAGGGTTTAGGGTTTAGGGTTCAGGGTTCGCCCCTTCGGTTCAGGCAAAGATCTTCTTCGAAATTGAGCCGGAACACTGGGAGCGAGGCGCGGGGCTTGGGGGGGCTCAAGGTTTCTTGAGGAGTTTGGGAGTTGGGGGGGGGGGGGGGGGTTAAGCTTAAGGTCTTAAGGTTTTAGGGTTCAGGGTTTAGGGTTTTAGGGTTTCTAGAGATCTTCAGACGCTTCGATGGCGAGAGTTTCGGGGGTATGGGGCATCGTGCTTTGCAGGGGCGGGGAGATCTATGCAGTACCACGACCACGTTGTTTCAATGGTGTGCCTATTTCTCCATTCTTGGGTATCTCGAGCATCATTGTTGTGAAAACGTTACCACGCATCACCCAAACTTTTGCACGGTTCACACATCTAACACCCACATCCGTAAGCTCGAGCCATGCTGCGAAAACAACTTCTCGAAGTGCCATTCAGCTGTTCATTGGATTAATCTCCCAGACCCTGCGTGTTCACTCCGACATCCAACTAGTGAGCGAGTAAAGTTCATCCACTGCTAAGAAACGCCCGTTCTTTCCAATTAAATCTTGAAAGTACTGCATCCTCACAATCTAGGTGGTCCTTCAAGCCTTTTGTCCTATATTTAACGAGGGCATAGTATACTTCCGGAAAAGGCACCCAAAACCACGATGATCTTTACACGCTCTTTATTCGTAATGAGTTCAACAGGCCAGACACCTTGCACCGTCTCAAATTCCATGTGGCTCTTCGCGGGTTGTAGACTTTAGGGCGCAGGATGGTGTAGGTTGATTTGCTAGGACCCAGAGTAGGCCCTTACTCCATTTTGGGGTTTGGGTTCCCTTACATGCCCTTAAAGCCACAAAAGGGCACCTAGGTTACCCTAAACCCTAAAACCTAAACCCTAAAAGGGTACTGCTGGGCCTAGTTCCCCTGAGAGCGCTATCACCCGAAGAGTCGAAGAGAAGGCAACAACGACGGGCCGAAGGAGAACCATCTCTCGAAGTCGAAGGTGGAGCTTCCGGCTTTGGGTCCTTAAGGTTTGGGGTTCACGGTTTGGGGTTTAGGGTTTAGGGTTTAGGGTTAGGGCTTAGGGCTGATAGGGTTCTGGGTTTAGGGTTTCGGGTTGAGGGGTCCTGAAGTAGCATGAAGCCCGGAAGACTCGACCCAACACCCAAATCCTGAGGGGGTGATCTTCAGGCTCTGGAGGGTTGGGTGCTGGAATGGCAGTCTGAGGTTCTTGGGGCAATTGGCCCTCTAGGACTACTAGCTATTGCTTAAGCACCCTCCCCCCCCGCCCCAACATTCTTCCTTATAAGGGCAAGAAAGGGAGTATTGTTTTTTCTATTCTTGGGAGGTTCTAAAGCAAGTAGTAGAGGACTCTGGGACTTTGTTTCGGGTGGTGGAGGGCAGGTTCTGGGATGATGGGGTTTCGAGTTGTGCACAGAGCATGAGCATCTGATCCTCAACGCCTCGAATTTGCAGCTCTCCAACCTCAACCCCGAACCCATGAAATCTTCACAGGCCATTTGGATGCAGAAAGTGCGAAGTGCTGCGTCGTCGCTGGCACAAAAAGCAGAGGCAGTGCAGCAGGCAGGGCCACAGGCTTCAGGGTTTAGGTCTAGAAAGGCACTTTGCAGCCCTAAACCCTAAACCCGAAGCCGGTATGCCCAGGTGATCTAGGGGTGTGTAAACTTCAGGGATACCGCCTTGATGCATGACTCTACAGAGTGAATTAGCTGGAGGGTTTAGGGCTGACGGTTTGGGGTTGAGGGTTTGGGGCTAAGGGCTTAGGGACGTGTGCTTCCGACACAGAAATCGGGCAGTTTTTGGCTTCGATGGGCTTTCAGAGCGACGTTCAGCTTGCAAAGACTCGTCCAACTCCGAATGATGTGGCAGTGCCATGTAGTGCACCGCGAGACTCTTCAGAATCGCTCTGCCTCGCACTCCAAAATTTTCTAAACCCATGAGACACGAATTGTCCCACGAAAACATGGTAGACTTCGAGAGATCGCAGGCAGTTGGATGTTGTGACTCTTGAGTATCGCTGATGATCCTCTGTAATCTTGTCCGCTCCTCACACGACACCAGACCCTAGACCTGTAAACCCCTACATCCCTAAACCTTGGGATGTTCCCCCTTATACATAACAGTCCTAAACCCGAAACCCTAAACCTAAACCCTAAACCCTGAATAGGAACTATCGTAGACGTGTAGCCCAAAACGGTAAAGCGCTAGACGGTACAACCGAACTTTCCCAGGCACTGTGCTATAGGGACTCTCGGACCCTGTTGAGTTTAGGGTTTAGGGTTTAGGGTTTAGGGTTTAGGGTTTAGGGTTTAGGATTTAGGATTTAGGGCGTTTAGGGTGTTTAGGGCTTTTAGGGCTTTGTTGTTCTTGAGCGTTTCCGTTTGGGATTCGGGGGTTTTGGAGTGCAAGGTTTGGGGGCTCCAAGACGCTCGCAGGCGTTGAACAAGCATCAGCCGCCCGAGGTCCAGGGTGAAATTTCCTTTTGGTGCTTTACTGTAACTTTAGATCCTTAGATTTTTTCGGTTTACTGGGTTGCCTAATAAGGCAGCTAAAAGTTTGTTTTTTACTACCCTCCTAAGTGCAGCCAAGATTTGGCTTCAGGGTTTGTAGCTTACTTTTTGTTAAGGTCTCGGGTCTCGAGCTCCATCGGGGCCGCTCAAAGATCGTAAGCCCTGAAACCTCCTCTCAGGCTCTGAGCTTCGGTAGTCGCAGGCTAGGCGCTTTCTTCTTCCTGGGAGTTGAAGGGGAAGTCACAAGATTTTAGACTTCATGAGTGTTGCTTGGATGTTGGTGTTGGTGTTGGTGCTGAGGCCTTACCGCTCAGCTTAGCGATAGCTGTTCCACCGCTCAGAAGCTTAATAAGACTGGACGTGCGTTCTTCGCAGACACGGACGGTGTTCTTTCTATGTTGGCGCATCGCTGCACATGCAACAACAACCGCAACAGAAACCCTAAAGCCTAAACCCGAAACATGGCACACAACAAGAGAATAAAGCATGGTCAAATCTCCCCAGGGTCACCTGATCCAGCGAGGCCGCGCTTGTGACGGAAACCTGAGCAGCCTTATCTCCACTACCCGGCAACA
This sequence comes from Symbiodinium natans, assembly GCA_905221605.1. Classification (NCBI taxonomy): domain Eukaryota; class Dinophyceae; order Suessiales; family Symbiodiniaceae; genus Symbiodinium; species Symbiodinium natans. Next base: position 130,571 of record CAJNDS010002136.1, on the reverse strand, counting down.
ACGTGATGCAAACCTCTGGGGGCTTCTGGGATTAGGGGTACTTTATTGGGGTCATCATTATTTAATGGCTACTGCCAGTGCCGCCGACCCCAGATCTAAGAGAGTCTTGCTGATGGCACGCTGAAGGCCCTAAACCCAAAACCCTACAACCTCAATGCCGAAACCCGGAACCCCGAAACCTAAACTTACAACCCTTACACCCTGAAACCCTAAACCCTAAACGTCCAAGAAAACCCTCAACCCTAAGCTCATAGGAGCCATCGGTCCATGGGGGCCATGGAGGTCGAAGGGATGGGTCCTGGGGGCCATGGGGGTCGAGGGCCATGGAGGGCGGGTGGAGCGGGGGAAGGGCGGAGCAAGCGGAGCGGGCGGAGCGGGCGGGCATGCACTGGGGCCCTTTAAAGTCATTTGATTGGGTCTGGAGGCATAGGGCCAGGGGACCATGGGGCCATGGGGCCAGGAGCCACAAAGTAGGGGGTTGGCCGTGGAAGCATGGAGACATTGGGGGCCATGGCGCCAGGAGCCATGGAGGCATGGGTCCATGGGGGCCATGGGGGTCGAGGGCCATGGAGGGCGGGTGGAGCGGGGAGGGCGGAGCGGGGCGTCGAAGCATGGAGACATTCTTGGAAGCCCGCGCGGGGTTAGAAAATACATGGCTAAGGTGCTAAGTAAATGTAGCAGATACCATACTTATATAAGTAGACATAGATTTACACTAAGTTGGTTTAGCAGTACTGAGTTAAGGCACATAGTATGTGAACTTAGCAGATATATCTTAAGTTGTCTAAGTATGCTAACTTGTTTTATGGGCCACAAAATATGACTAAAGAAACGTTCGGAAAACACCGGAACCAGGGGTATGAGATGCCTCCAAGAATGTGCCATGTAACCTGGTGCAGCAAAATACAGGTGCGAACTTGAAGGCAAGGCTCTGGTTACATGCTGACGAGATGTGGCAAGTGAACAGTCGAAGGCTGTGTTGGCTCGCTATATAGGCAGGGCATTTTGCTCGCCGGCAGGGCTCATGGCACAATGAGTGCCTCTCCATTGCACCTTCGGTGCAGCACAGCCTTGTCGATCGTGTTTGTAGGGATCCAGGTCGGCTGCTCCCGAACACTGAAACGATTTTTGCCGAGTGGCTCCCACACAGATACCAGCGAGTGCACCTCACCGTTCGCCAGCTGCACATGCAGCCACACTTCGGCGACAACCGCCCCAACGACAACTGTGTCACCTCGCTCGCATGTCTGCCCAGGCTGGAAGTCAGCCACAAGGCCTGCTAAGGATCCCATGGCTTGTGGTAAACCGAAAGAAGCAACCAGTTCTGCGACAAGCTCTTCCGATGCTGGCTTCGCTTTTGTCACCGAAGGCTTTGTCCAGAACTTATGTTCCTGCAAGCTCAGGAAAGAACGACCCAAGACATCCTCCATCACAGTGAACTCAAAAGTCTTCGTGACTTTGTGGAGGTTGTTTGCGATCATCTTGATTTGTTTATGTTTCCGTTCATGGCAAAAGCATGAGACGAGCCTCTGATGCTGATGCAGCATGCCTGGCAAATGCAGTGAATAATGAAATTTCGGAATCACTGCATCTTCGCTGTGAACTTTCAAAAATGCTTGCGAGTGAGCCACAATGCGGGATCGCAGCTCCTGTGGGCTGATTGCCTTGCCCTTGTTCCCCTCCAGCAGAAAATCAAGCACCAAGCAAAGCTTCAGAAAGCTATCGCAAGCCATTCTGACAGCGGCTCCAGTAAGCGAGTTGGCATGGAGAAGCACGAAAAGCCTCAAGAGTGGGTATATGCTGAGGCCTTGGGATGCCGAGCATTTGAAATCACCCGGCACTGTCTTCTTCTCAAAGATTTTCAAAACCTCTCGCTTATGGGGTCGCAGTCCATGAGGCCACTCGAAGGAGCTGAAGAAGGTCAGGATTTCCTTGACACTGTGTCCAGCAGCATAAAGCAATGGGATCAGGAGTCCCAGCTCCAGCTGAAGAAGTCCACTCACCAAATAACAATGCATCCAGTCATATATCGTTGTCGGGGAGGGTGCAAGCAAGCGGGATCCCAACAAACCCTTATAGTTGTGGTTTATTCCCATGGCTTGCTGCAACCTCTGCAGCTCGGCCTTGCTGCCACGACCAGCAATGGTCTCCAAACGATCATGCGAGGCCCACAGCAGTTGGTCGCCACGAGCTCGCCACTTCGAGCTGTCGGTTTCGGCAATGGTGACCAAGGTATTCGTGGCATCATGAACATCAAGCCTGTTGTTCTGAGAAACGATGTTGCTGCAAAACAAGCAGCACACTGACCCCGAGGCTCCCTTGAGGTCCCAGGCAAACTTGATGCATGATTCATCCGCCACGAAGATGGCAGGCGATGCAAAAAACAAATGTTGCCGCCCCTGGCCAAAATCCAGCATGCATCCCGTCTTCAAGTTGAAAGGCCCTTCAAACAGTTTTTCCATGAAGAGTTTGAAAAGCTCTGAGAAGCCACCTTCCATTTTGTTGACGAGATCACTTCTAGCTGCCAGGACAGTGAACCACATGCTCTCCGATGACAATTCGGTGCCCATCTCTGCAAAGCTGACGTAAAATGCATGGATTTTTCTACTGTTGAGTGGTTTCAAAGCATTTCCGGGAGTGATCTCATCTGCATACACAATCATCTTCCATGGGCTCGTGGGCCCATTGGGGCATGCCCTGAGCCTGTCCAAGAAAAACTCTCGGAATCCATCGGATGTCGCAATGGCATGAGAAAGCACAGCTGGCAAGCGTATGAAAGGAAGCTTGTGCTCTACAATACTTGTTGTTCCCGTCCGGCGATCCAGCTCCTCGATGTGGATGCCCAAGGAAGAAAAGGTTGGGCCGAGAGCTGTATTAACCTTGCAGTCGCCTTCCCGGGCTCGTTTAAGGCTTGCCCGAGAAGATGCATCAGGCAGTCTATCCAGGGCTTTCAACTCTTTCAATACATTCGCAAGGCCATTGAGACTGACATATGATCGTCGGCCCAATTTGGCCAGATCAACCATTGTAGTCCCTGCTTTGCGAGCTTTACGGCAGCCCTGCAAAAGCGAGAATCTGCATGTGGATTCAACAAAAACAAGATTTCGTGTGAAGTGAAGAACCGACCGAAACTTCCCTTATAAGCCCCTAAACCTTAGAAATATAGAACCCTATAAACCCTATATATAAACCCTAAACCCTAAACCCTATATGGACCCTAAACCCTATAGAACCCTAAACCCTATAGAAGCCCCCAAGTAAACCATATATATAAACCTGCAAGCAACAAGAAAGGTCTGAAGCGGTTTGCTTGAGCCTACATAGACGGCGAATTGAAACTTTGAGGCAGCGACCTGCATGCAGAACACAGTGACAACAGCACATCAGCAAGCCGAAGCCTACAGAGCTGACATCAGTGATGGCAAAAAGATCTGTTGCGAGGACAGTCCATGAATGCTGCATGCCAACTGGAGCACACATGCAATCCATGAAGCAAGCATGCATGCATGCTGTTTCGAGCACAGTTGCGAGAGCGACTCCCTGTCACCAAATGCAACATCTTTCGTTCTGCACACAGTATATAGGATATAGTACTAAGAACAGCTGCCCCTGAAGCTGCTGCCGAAGATGGAACAATTGTTCGCACGATGTACCATTCACCGAATGCTGAAGTCGCACAGACTGCATGGCTTCAATTGAAACACAAAACTCACACTCACTTCGGCTTGCTGGGCAGGCTGCTCAGGCAAAGCAACTTGGGGAACAGCCCGGCCTCCACCGGCACTTGCCACACCCATTCGGGCGCAATTTGATCCTTTGGGCACTGGTCATGGAGCGAAAGTGCTCACGATCCGGCTTTGCCATACCCTTGCTCTTTGGTTGGGCCTTGGCCTTGGGCTTGGAATCCTTAGTGCCTGCCTTAGCAACGGCTTTTGCCTTTGCTTTGGGCTTACCTTTGGGTAGCTCGGCCTTGGACTTGGCTTTAGCTTTGGCCTTTGAGGCTGCTGGCTTCTTCTTGTTCTCCATCTTCTTGTTCTCCAAAGCCTCGGTCACGAGCTTGCTCGAGTTCTCCACTTCCCCCATGACGTCATTGTCATCCATGCTGGGCAAATGTGTCTGAAATGTAGGTGAAGTTCTTGACAGGGATGGGCTTTGCTGACCACTCGGCAAGGCCAGCTGCAGCTGCTGCAGCTGCTGCTGCTGCTGCTGCTGCTGCTGCTGCTGCTGCTGCGCCTGCTGCTCGGGGGAGAGCTGCTGCACATGGGGGGACAGCTGCTGCTGCTGCTGCAGTGGGGACAGCTGCTGCTGCTGGGGGGATGCTGCAGGCATGCCTGCACTTGTGCGAGGAGGCGACTGGAAAGCATCTTCATGTTGCAGCATACCTGGGCTTCTGGATGCCTGCGAACCACTCGACCCATTCGGGCCGAAGATCCTCAAGTTTGGCAAGCCCGAGCCCTGCCTTGTGCCCTGCTGCATGCCGGACTGCATATTCATGAGGGTTGTCATCATGGAGAGCATGGTCTTTGCAGCATCCGGTGCGAAAGCATTGGTAGGTACATGTGCAGGCCTACCCTGCAAAGTGTCTCGAACCACCTTGCTGCTTCTCCGGAGAACGACTTGCCCACTAGCACTGGATGCAGGAAGTTGTGCTTGATCTTGCTGCACCGGTTCCTCCGAGCTGTAGGCGAAGTCGAAAATCTTCGTGGGCAGCTGCCTGGGGTCGCTGGGGTAGGACTGCACGTGCTCGGTGAAAGACGGAGCCGATTTCCTCTTGTTTTTCAAGAGCCTCTTGAACTCTTGGACCACATTGAACGAATCTTCCGGGGTGCAGGCAATGCCATGCTGCATGCCTGTTGCAATAACATTCCCGACTGTTTGCTCAGAAGGGTTTGTCAAGCCGATCGACAGGCATCGGGTCACCATGGTTTCGAGCTTCACACACAGGTTCCCATGTCCTGCCAAGACTGCAACATCGGTCGGTGTCAGGAAGGCACCGAAGTGGAGCAAGCTCTGGGTCGGCTTCCTGCCATTACTCCGGCCTTTGTGGGCGATCTTGTTCGACACTGCCTCGACCCATGTGCTCCGATGGGTGTCTGTCCAGCAAGGACCTTTCAAGGCTGCAGACAATGTTGTCGCCTCCTCTGTGGTCAGGTCATTGATGAGACTCAGCTTGTGCAACAGCTGCTCCATCTGGTTGGCTGCCACTTTTTCTTGGATGTCCGGTGCCATGCTGGAGGTCTGCTGCAAGAACTCGCCGATGCTTTTCATGTGCCCCAGCAGCTGGTCGACCATGACGGGCAAGCTCGGCGAACACGGGCACACAACACTCGAGATCAATCCGGCTGCGAAAACCTGCTCGCGAGCAACATGTGCCCTGCAAAGCGACTTTGCAGCTGGTGCCAGTCTGCATTCTGAATGAAGCAGATGACATGTACATGGAAGGGACAGGACAAGTCTGCATGCTCTTGTGCATGTGAGGCACTCACTTCACCATGACCACCACCACAACCACAACCGGCCACGACAAGCAAGTGCCGGCTGCAGCACGACCAGCAGAATATCATTTAGGAAACATCATCACATGTCGCAACATCCTGCTCATGCACCAAACCAAGCACCACCAGCATGGTCTCAAAACTTTCTGGTTTGTCTGCTCTCTTGGGTCTCTCTCTCTCTCTCTCTCTCTCTCTCTCTCTCTCTCTCTCTCTCTCTCTCTCTCTCTCTCTCTCTCTCTCTCTCTCTCTCTCTCTCTCTCTCCCCGTGACCTCCCCTCTCCCCCTCTCTCCCCCTCCTCCCCCCCCTCCCCTCCTGCCCCCTTCCCTCCCCTCCCTCCCCTCCCCTCCCCTCCCTCCCCTCCCTCCCCTCCCCCCCTCCCCTCCTCCCGCCCTCCCTGCATCTTTTTTTTTGGCAGAGCGGTGCTATACATGCTCCCATGCCAGCCGAGACTGCACCCAGCTCGAATCAGAAACTCCTGGATACATCCTACATGGGGGTGTGGGGTTCAGGGCTTATTCTATACGATGGGTTTGGGGTTTAACAGACTATGAACCCTACAAACCCTATATAAACCCTATATAGACCCTAAACCCTGTATATCCCCAAACCCTATACACCCTAAACCCCTATACAAGGCCCAAACCCCATTCAGGGTGTGGGGTTTAGGGTTCAGGGTTTCTAAATAGTCTGGGTTCCAGCAGGGTTTATATACAGGGTTTATATAGGGTGCGGGTTGTATAGGATATACAGGGTCTCAGGGTCTTTAGGGTTTAGGGTTTTTTAGAGTTTAGAGTTCAGGCCATCTTGCCGGGTGCAGCAGTGCCAACCTCTCCAAGGGGTCAGCCATTGGTTTCAGCAGGCTAAATATACTACTATATATGTAGATTGCATATATATATATATGTATATGTGTATATATATATATATGTATGTATATTATACCTATATACACAGAAACATAATCATATATGACATGACTGATGATACAGACACCAAAGCCCCACACCTTTATAGCACATATTTATATATATATATATATATATGTATACATATATATATATGTATGTATATATATATATGTATATATATATATATATACATACATATGTATGGAGAAATGAATAGGGTGTATATACAAAAGCAAGGAGCACCGGCGGCTGCAGGCTGTGCTGGCTTGTAGATCCAGAACCCTAACCCCTAAACCCTAAACCTTATAAGTAACCTTATAAACCCTAAACCCTACACCCTCAACCCTCAACCCCAAACCCTTTTAGGGTTGGAGGGCTTAGAGTTTGAAACCTTAATGGGCCTTAGGGTTTGGTGGCGAGGTCTGCTGCGAACTCTATGCCCCTCCTGCAGCTCGCCCGGCTCAGCTGTAACCACGGCCAGCCAATTTCGAGCATGGAGACACGATGTCAGTTGCCCGGTGCCTCTAGTTGAAGTTGGGCCTACACAGGGCCTAGGCAGTCTCATCGTCGTGTCCCCGTGCTAATGAAGGCCGAAAGCCTGTGTGCAGCCTGCAAGGGCCACCGGACTGAAACACCCAACCTTATCAATCTATATGGCTGTGGCTGCCCCGGCCCCCGAACCATGTCAATCTATATGCTGCTGGCCCGGCCCGGGGCCCCAACCATATCAATCTATATTCCCCTGTCTTTCCCGGAACCACGACCTTATCGATCTATAAGCCTGCTACTTTCGGTGGTCTTGCAAGCAGCCCGCTTCAGCCCCCTCATCTGCAGCTGTCGTCACCTGCAATGGCCGAAATTTATGCATTGCAGGGGACGACACAGCCACCAGTATTCTTGTAGTATTGAGGCAGGAGCAGAGGTGGCGACCACAGCCAGCAGGATTCCACGGGCCTCGAAAGGAGCTCGTGTTGGGATTCGGTTTGGGGGGCTTGGGGGCTCAAGGGTGCCTAGGCTTGGCTGGGCACCAGACAAAATGCCCTCAAATCGAAGCCATGCCGTGCCTCTCGAGTCTAAACCCTAAACCCTAAACCCTAAACCCTAAACCCTAAACCCTAAACCCTAAACCCTAAACCCTAAACCCTAAACCCTAAACCCTAAACCCACACGCTGCAGGACAGCAAGAGTTGCAGCATCGCTTCCCTGTTAACGGGGGCCCCACACAGCTAGCCCAAGCTGGACCTCGCCTCCGGGATGGGTTTTCTCATTCTGTGCAAGCCACTGTAACAAATCGGGCCTGCAGGTTCACCGTCTCGGCGAGCTGCAGCAAACCATCCACCAGGCGATGGTCCATCTCCCGAGCAGCACAACAGGACCCAAGCCAACACAGACAACATAATTCCAACCCCGCCTCCGGCTTGCTTCGTGACCCACCCCTGGTTCTGGCCCGAGCACGGCCTGCTCCGGGTGGCCACAAAGTGCCGGAGTCGTCCAGGAAGCCACGCACATATTGGCCTCAAACCAGACAACATAAAGTCTGAGAAGCCTGCAGCATTCATGGCCTCGACCGGCATGGTCGGGCTTGCAGATCTCGGCCGGGAACTTCCTCTTTGTCCCGGCCCACGGAGCCTGCATGTCATTGCAAAGACCACAAGGCACCCAAGAATTGTGAAATCCCATGCCTGCCCTGCCTTCCCCTGTGCCACCGGGAAGTTCGCACCATCAGCCCGGGCCACGGGAACCGGCGGGGGGGGTGGCGGCGGGCAGCGGTGGGGCGGGTGCAGCTCGGTGCCTGGCCCATCCTTCGTGGCATGCTTCATCTTCTTCGGGTGAAAGTAGCTGTCCTGCATGCAGCGACACCCTAAACCCTACAAACCCTATATAAAACCTATAAACCCGAAAAAACCCTAGAAACCCTAAACCCTAACCCGTATATAAACTCCTTACACCCTAAGCCCTATATAACCCTATGAAAACCCTAAACCCATATATAACCCCCAAGCCCTATATAAATCCTAAACCCGAAACCCTTCTAGAAGACTCCTTGCGCCGAGGAGGGTGATCGGGCTCCCTGGGCTGTTTAGCCGAAGCCTCCACACATGTGTTGACTTCAAATCGTAAAAGCTGAGCCACGTGTCCCTTTCTTGAGTTCGTGACATTGCTCCCAGAGCTGATGTCATCCATGTCCTGGCATGTGGGTTGCAACATGTGTACGAACGGGGAAACATGAAGTGCTCAGAAGATGGGCACCTTCTTCGCCTTCCTGCGAGGCACCCCATTGCCCTTCTTGACCTATAGAGACATTGCAGGTTTAGGGTTTATAATAAGGTTTGGGGTTTAGGTTGATGGATTTGAGTTTAGGGCTTAGAAAAGGTTTACATATGTTTCTGAGGGTTTAGGCTTATATATAGGGTTTGTAAGGATATATAGGGTTCAGGGTTATAGGGTTTATAGGGCCCTTGTACTCTATATAGGGGTTCTACCTTCTGGCTCAGCAGGGCAATATGCTCGCTTGAAGTCTGAGAGTCGTGCCTGCACCTCCGGCTGCTCATGCTCCTGTTTCAAACCACATGACCATGTTGCAAGTATACTGATGCAAAAGAATGGACCTCCTCATCCTCGACATCCACCATCTGGAGCAGGTTCAGCCCAGACTCCACCCAATCGCCGTCCTGCCAGAAGAGCCAGCCTGGCATGGTTGACATCGTTTTCCGAAACAAATGGAAGCTGGGTTTATCGGGGCCTTCCCCAGGTGGCTCCATGGCATGCAAGTCTGGATGCCTCCAGTAAGGCTGGTCGTCCTGCCAAAAGAAGTTATATGTGGACCACGGAAAGATTGTAAAGTCAGCACGAGCCCACCTCCAGGTTCACCAGCCTCCATCCGGAGGTCTGTGTCCACCTCATCTGGGCACAGTCGTTCCCCCATCGTCCTGCAGGTGTCAACATAAATCAAAGGTTTCAACTCAAAGTGGCCACTTGTTTGGCTCCTTTCTTCATCGGGCTGAGGCTCTGCAGAAGATCGAGGTTCAGGAACATGTCCATTTCCTCGTCGTTCTGCCCGACCATGGAGGCGGCCAGCAAAGGCATCTTTAAAGTCACGTGCACGTGTGTGTCTGTGTGTGTGCAGCCATCATTCAACATGCATGCCCATGCACAAAATGGCCCATCCGAGCCTTGTGCTGCACACATATATATAGGTTTAGGGTTTGGGTTTAGGGTTTATATAGGGTTTAAGGGTTTCTAGGGTTTAGGGTTTCGGGCCTTCTTTCTCTCTCTCGTATAGCTCTCTCTCGCTCTGGCTCTCTCCCTGTCTGTCTCCCTCTCCCTCTCCCTCTCCCTGTCCCTCTCCCCCCTCTCCCTCTCCCTCTCGCTTCCTCTCCCTCCTTCGAAATCTCCAGTCTCAAGACCTTTCGATGGCACGATGGCACTGTTTCAATCCTTTCCTCTATACAGATTGCCACATGCTGCCTCCCAGCTACAAGGATCTATATACTTCATAGACACTGATGTCCGGCTCACTTAAGGCTGTCGGCCCTGGACAACGATCGTCGCTTTCTCGGGGACTTCTTCGGGGACTTCTTGCCCTGCTTGGCCTTGGGCTTGTTGACACGGGGCTTGGGCTTGGATTGAGAGATGAACTTCTTCAAGATTCGCAGGGTCTCCTCCTTAGCCTCGACCCACAAAGTGTTGCCTCCCAAACCCTCGTAAAGGACACGGAATGAGTGGCCCTGGTAATGCACGGTAAGAATGGGTGGTGCCATGAAGTCGTGCTTGGAGCCAGCCCTGACTGCCTTCTGCTTCTTGGTCGGGGTCTCCTCTGTGTTCTCCATCTTGAGGGCCTCTTGGATGGCCTTGTCGGCCACATCTTGACGGGCTTCAATGAGCTGAGCCCAAACTTCGGAGTTCAAGCTCCCTCCGTCCTTGTCCTTCCTCAGGTCCAATGCCCTATCGGTCAAGGCGAGGATGCATTGTCTGTCCCACTTCGACAAAGCAAGGAAGGTGCCCCCGTCTACTTCTTTTTGTTTCGGAACCCACGTTTTGCAGCCTTTGAGGTTCACAACCCACTTCTGGCACAAGTGAAGCTCCTGATCATCGGCTGCTTCCGCGAACTCCATATCTGAATCTGAACAGGTTGGGTTGCTGACAAGTCAGCACAATGGCAAACAAAGGTGCGAAATTGCGCGCAAAATGGGCTGCAATGCATGCTGCGAGCTTTCACATGTTTCATGCAACAAAGCAAGACTCAGAATTGCTGCTCCATGCACCTGCTACAGCACAATCCGAGCATCCAAATTTTGCACAACCGATGAAAGCCTCCATCAGTGCATCTCTGACAAACCCATGTTGATCTCTCGCCCGAGGTGCTACACTCCCGAGCTCATGTCAAAATCATGCTAGCACTTTGCATGTCACACTGCAATCATGCAGCCCTCTTGCCTTTCACTCGTCTCTCAGGGGATGCTGCCTCCAGTGGCTCTTCCTGCTTTGGGGCCTTTGCCTTGAAGATCAAGAGCTCTTGCCCAGCAGGCAAAGGGACAAGGTTCTTCATGATCGGTATGCGAATCTCGGATGAGTTGGTCCCTGACAAGACAATCGTCATGTTGGCCTTACTCTCCTCGTCTACTGTCTGGACGAAGAAGAACGGGGACAAGAAACCCACGAGCACATCAGGGGCATCCTCGCTTGCTTTGGGCATGATGTTGGAGGCGACAATGAAGAAGCGACGATCGTGGCATCCCTTTTTCAAAGTCACTTCTGCAGCTCCCTGCAGGGTGTCGGATTTGCTTCGGACAACAACCTTGGAGCTGAAGGGAACGAGACTCAATTTGCCCTTGCCGATAGCCGACTTCGTGACAAGGGTTTTGGTAGGCCGAAGCTGCAGCTTCACCTTCTCCATCGTGGCATGCACATCAAGGTTCTGAACGACAGCATGCATCTCGCAATGGATCTTGGCCACTGTGTGGGCGATGTCGAAATCGGGGTGGACTGATTGGGGCCCATATGGTTGGAGGTCCATGATCTCATGCACCTCTTGCTTCGGGGTATACACTTGCCATTCGCCTCGAACAAAAGCATCGATCTGGACCCTCACTGCCCGGCCGTCGCTCAGGTTTTTGAGCTTGACAGCATCATGAACATGCAAGACTTCGCATTCGACTTTGTTCTTCTTCCGGCGAACGAACGTTCCAGGCTTGATAGACATAGCTTCCAAGATTTCACCTGGCTGCTTCATGGACCCGTCCGGGTTAAGCTCAACGAGTCGATCTGCTGCTTTCCCTCCGGATTCGGCTGCAGGGAGTGCTTCGGCATGGGCCTCCCACGGGGAAGCAATCGGCACACCGAGGACCCTGGCGACAATCGACACAGCATCGTGGCAGATGCCCTCCAGAGATCTGTATTTTTTCTCATCTGCGACCTGCATGTTCATCACATGAGCCACCATGTTGGAGTCCACCACTCCCAAGACATTCACAAGCTTCTGGTCGGCGAGAGCTCCGTGGCTCGCTTGAGTAGCCAGTGTTCGGAGCTGGGACATGAGCCCGTCAGCCTTCACAGCCTTGCCAACCATGGAGCTGTTGCTGAAAACTCGCTTGCAATCTGTGGCACTCAAGTGCATGCCGGTCATGGCGAGTTTCAGCAACCCGTGCCGAAGGAAGGGCAGCTGGCTCTTGCTGCCTTTGATTTCATGACAGATCGCCTCCCACACCTTCTCGCCGAGTGCTGTCGTGGAGCCCCTGGCCCTCACGAACCTCTCCGTCTCTGTCAAGAAGAGGCCTTCGGCTCCACCACAATACCTGCTCTACAAAAAACCTATATGCAGACCCAACTATACTCACATGCTGGCATGCAACAAACAAGGTCTATCTGCAATGCGAGCTATATAGCCCTGCAAGCGATACATGCTGAGGACAAGAAGCTTTAAAGCGAACTGGTAAAAGTGAGCGAAGGAATTGCCACAGGCCGGGCGGGATGAGAGTGCTTTCTTCTTGATGCCGTTGAAGTCCAGCTGGATGCCGGCCTTCTGCTGTGACACGATGAGTTCGAATGTCTTCCTGAGCACTGCAACTCGGACTCGCTCTTCTGTAGGGTAGCATTCCCTGCAGCTTGGATCATCTGCAAGAGTTCTGGCCAGCGAAGGCCCACCGATGACGACAACACCTCCCAATTCAAGCCATGCCGAACATGGTCGGCGAGGGCTTTGTCGACCTTGGACACCAACCCCACATCAAGCCGGCCTCCCACGGTGACCTTTTCGCTCTCGGGGCCCTGATGAGGGGCAGCATCGGCGATGACCCGAAGAACAAAATTGGTGTGACTGCCACAAAGGCTCAATGCCTTCAGTGTCTGCAGAGGTTTCATCGTCCCCAGCAGCCCCTGGCAACTGTCGATGAGCTGCTGATTCCATTTCAATTCTTCATCGTTCGCTGGCTCGATAGCAACACAATGTGTCCTCTCCGACACGAATCCTACTTCGAGGAGGTTCGAAAGAAGAGTGTGGACGTCAGAGCTGTTCAAGCCCATGCCATCCCTATTTTTGGGATGGACCCCAACTGCCGAGGGAAGCAGTCTCATAGAGCTTACGAGCCCATTGTCTCTCAAAACCTGCATGATTTGGTGAACTGTGTTCACCAACTTCTCTCCAGTGGCTGCACCCTCCAAGAGCATGCTGACTCGGCGATCAACATCTGCAGGAATCATGCCAAAACTGACGGTGCTGAATCTTCACAAGCAAAAGTCTGAGCAACAAGCTGCAAATACCCACAATCACAAACATGCGTGCCCTGCTTAAATTGGCATCTCGATCGTGCCATGACTGCCAGCGAGCACACATATATGCAACTCTGCAAACATCTTGCATCCACGGTTTAAAAAACATTTGCTTCTTCGGAATGGTCTCCAATGCCATTCCTCCTTTACAAACAAACTGATTTAGCTTGCTTGCTAAAACAAACAAGTGTGTTTAGCTAAGTAGGGTAAATGAGTCACATTAAATTCGTATAATCATTTAGTGCAATTATCTATAATTATTGTTTTAGACATATATTGGTGCTATCCATCTACATCATTTATTTTTTAAATATATGTCCATGCTACCAACATACTAAATGTAACAAAATAAATATGCACCATAGCATACTTATAAATGCAATAAACCATGCTTACCCGTATTATTATGTTCACTTACACGAGATATTATTTTCGTTAACAAGCCTATTCACTTACGAAACCGACGCCCTTCCAAGTTGGGGGCCATGGCGCCAGGAGCCATGGGGTCGAGGGCCATGGAGGGCGGGTGGAGCGGGGGAGGGCGGAGCGGGCGGGCATGCAGGCCAACCCCCTACTTTGTGGCTCCTGGCCCCATGGCCCCATGGTCCCCTAGCCCTATGCCTCTTTAAAGGGCCCCAGTGCATGCCCGCCCGCTCCGCCCGCTCCGCTTGCTCCGCCCTTCCCCCGCTCCACCCGCCCTCCATGGCCCTCAACCCCCATGGCCCCCATGGACCCATGCCTCCATGGCCCCATGGCTCCTGGGTTTGGCCCCCAATGTCTCCATGCTTCGACGGCCAACCCCTACTTTGTGGCTCCTGGCCCTAAACCCAATCAAATGACTTCAAAGGGGTCGAAGCATCCAGACATTGCCATGGCGCCAGGAGGCATGGGGCCATGGAGGCATGGGTCCATGGGGGCCATGGGGGTCGAGGGCCATGGACGGTGGGTGGAGCGGGGGAAGGGGGGAGCAAGCGGAGCGGGCGGAGGGGAAGGGCGGAGCAAGCGGAGCGGGCGGAGCGGGCGGGCATGCACTGGGGCCCTTTAAAGTCATTTGATTGGGTCTAGATCGAGGCATAGGGCCAGGGGACCATGGGGCCATGGGGCCAGGAGCCACAAAAAGCAGGGGGTTGGCCATCCAACCATGGACATTGGGGGCCATGGCGCCAGGAGCCATTCATGGGAGTCGAGGGCCATGGAGGGCGGGTGGAGCGGGGGAAGGGCGGAGCAAGCGGAACGGTCTAGAGGCATAGGGCAAGGGGACCATGGGGCCATGGGGGAAGGAGCCAAAAGTAGGGGTTGGCCGTGCAACCACATGGCGCCAGGAGCCATGGGGCCATGGAGGCATGGGTCCATATGGGGGTCATGGGGGTCGAGGGCCATGGAGGGCGGGTGGCCGAGCCATGGGGCATGGGTCCATGGGGGCCATGGGGGGTGGAGCGGGGGGGGCGGAGCGGCCGGGCATGCGCTTTGATTGGGTCTAGAGGCAGACCATGGCCATGGGGCCAGGAGCCACAAAGTAGGGGGTTGGCCGTGGAAGCATGGAGACATTGGGGGCCATGGCGCCAGGAGCATGGGGGGTGGAGCGGCGGAAAAACGGAGCAGGCGGAGCGGGCGGGCCCTTTAAAGTCATTTTCGATTGGGTCTAGAGGCATAGGGCCAGGGCCACGGGGCCAGGAGCCACAAAGTAGGGGGTCGGCGGTGGAGCGGGGGAAGGGCGGAGCAAGCGGAGCGGGCGGAGCGGGCGGGGCGGGTGGCATGCACTGCGGCCCTTTAAAGTCAGTGGATTGGGTCTAGAGGCATAGGCCAGGGGACCATGGGGCCATGGGGTTAGGAGCCACAAAGTAGGGCCGTCAGAAGCATGGAGACATTGGGGGCCATGGCGCCAGGAGCCATGGGGCCATGGAGGCATGGGTCCATGGGGGTCATGGGGGTCGAGGGCCATGGAGGGCGGGTGGAGCGGGGAAGGGCGGAGCAAGCGGAGCGGGCGGAGCGGGCGGGCATGCACTGGGGCCCTTTAAAGTCATTTGATTGGGTCTGGAGGCATAGGGTCAGGGGACCATGGGGCCATGGGGCCAGGAGCCACAAAGTAGGGGGTTGGCCGTGGAAGCATGGAGACATTGGGGGCCATGGCGCCAGGAGCCATGGGGCCATGGAAGCATAGGTCCATGCAGGCCATGGGGGTTGAGGCCATGGGGCCATGGAGGCATGGGTCCAGGCCAAGTCCAGGGCCATGGAGGGCGGAGCAAGCAGAGCGGGCGGAGCGGGCGGGCATGCACTGGGGCCCTTTAAAGTCATTTGCTTGGGTCTAGAGGCATAGGGCCAGGGGACCATGGGGCCATGGGGCCAGGAGCCGCAAAGTAGGGGGTTGGCCGTCAAGCCGAAGCATGGAGACAGCATAGGTCCATGCAGGTGCATGGGGGTCGAGGCCATGGGGCCATGGAGGCATGGGTCCATGGGGGCCATGCAATTCGAGGGCCATGGAGGGCGGCATAGGGCCAGGCGACCATGGGGCCATGGGGCCAGGAGCCACAAAGTAGGGGGTTGGCCGTCCAAGCCGAAGCATAAAACATTGGATATAGCGCCAGGAGCCATGGGGCCATGGAGGCATGGGTTGGGGGCCGTGGGGGCTCGAGGGCCATGGAGCGGGTGGAGCGGGGGAAGGGCGGAGCAAGCGGAGCGGGCGGCGGGCATGCACTTAAAGAAGATCGGGTCTAGAGGCATCGGGCCACAGGGACCATGGGGCATGGGGCTGGGGCCCTGGGGCCAAGGATGGGCGTCCACTGGGGCCCTTGAGGTCGAGAAGATGGGGCCATGGAGCCATAGGGGCCGAAGGGATGGGGCCATGAGTGGCGGGCGGAGGGAAGGGCTGAGCAAGCGCAGGGCAGGCATGCACTGGGGCCCTTTATGAGGCCAGGAGCCATGGGTCCCTTTAATGTCATCTGATAAAGTCATCAGATCGGGTCTAGAGGCATAGGGCCAGGGGACCATGGGGCCATGGGGCGGGGCGGGGGGGGGTAGCGGGGTTGGGGGGGGGTGGTGAGATAGCCAGGGATGGGGGCCAGCATGGAGGTCTGGAAGGTAGTATAAAAAGCAGTGGGTCTTCACTGACGCCGCCCCCGCCTGGGGTCGGCGGATAAGGGGATCCTACTATTTTGGGGTCTATTTAGGGGGTCCCCCATTTTCGTAAACCCTCTCATGCATACAGGGCAAGGGAGGTTGTGACAACAATAGCTGCCAGCACCTTACACACAACAGGAGGCGTAGATCCGCACCGGATGGCTCAATATTAAGACGTGTGAGAATAGAGATGCTTTGCATTCTTGAGGGCAATATGGGTTGGGGATTTGGCTAACAGAGCTCTCCGCACACTGCTTTGCGAGGAGCACGTGAAGGCACCTCGACAGCAAGCCGCGAAAACTCGACCCCTAGATCCCGAAAACCTAAACCCCCTGAGCCCTAAATCCTAAACCTAAACCCTAAACCTAAACTGCACGAAGCATCGTGGGGTTTAGAAATGACGTGGATGCTCGAGCTTTTAGCAGTTCTGGGTTCCATGCTCCGCAGTAGAACAGGCAGTGCTGACGGCGACCCCCAATTTGGCCCGGGATGGGCAGTATTTGGAGCTCTCCTTGTAGAGATCTGCGCGGGGAAACTTACCTGGCAACGATGCACTGAGGCCCCACTCTGCCAGGATTCGGGGTATGCAGGTTGGGTTTACGGTTTGGGGTTTAGGGTTTAGGATTTAGGGTTTAGGGTTTAGGGTTTATCGCGTGGCATGCTTTTACCTGCACGATTCTTGTGCAAATCGGCGACTGCACCCAGATACACGTGGACCCAGACAACTTCATCCTGGCTGACGACATGGCCGGCATGCTGAAGATAACGGAAGGCGGGGCTCACACAGTTTTCTCCTGGAACTCCAAGCCTGCAACACTTAGTAGCTGAATGAGCTGGGCATCGAAGCAGCATGCTATAGGGTTTAGGGTTTAGGGTTTAGGGTTCAGGGTACGGGGGCAACCGAAAGGGAACAGGGAAAGAAACCAACCCTCAACAGTTGCCTATATGGATTTCCCAGATCGAACCAGAAACAAGAACACCCACCCCTACGGGGACAGGATAAGGGAGAAGGGACGGGACTACTCCAACCCGTTAAACCCAACCCCAGGCGTACGTACTTTTTCAACAAAAGCTGACGGCTCTTGGCCATCTTGAGCCATACAAGATTTCCGGGTTCATTGACCCTTCCAACCCTCAACACTAACTCTTTTCTACAATACCAGTTGCAGCTCCGCACTCCCCCTGTCCTAGGATTTCCTAGGACACATTGGAGGTGCAGATCTTTTGGCCAAAAACTGCCATTAAGGCAGCAGCCAGCTGCTTGAAATGCACAATATGGTTTTACGTCATCCAGGACGAAATTATAGCACATTGGCTAAACACACTAACCACAGAGAATCTTTTTCCACCATGATCCTCTTATCATTGAAGACTCTTCGGCCTTCTTCACCACAAACCGTGGTCTTCGCTACGCGAAAAACTACTAACTTCTACTATCAGGGATTTCCATACCCTTAATAGTAACCACCACATTGTCAGCACATTGGCTGTTCCAGCGCACCTGTCTCCAGAAAGAGAAAAACCATCCCTTCATCCATACCATCCAATCACTTCTTTTTCCGATTGTTGGCAATTTTGAGGTGAAGTTGCAGCAGAATATACTCCAGGTCTGAAACTGTAAGAACAGGATCCTGCACGCACCTTTGAATTGAGGATACCAATCCTTCTCTCTTTGCGTCCTCAATCGCTTGGCAAGATTGACCCAGCTCCGCATTCACAGTGGTAGACGCTGGTGCATCCGCATCAGATGGACGATCCTTTTCCTCAGGACCTTGCACCATTACCACCTCTTCCTTTTTGGGACTCTGACTTTTCTCCTTCTTCTTTGTCTTTCCACCGACATTTGACTTTGTGCGCATTTTCGAGGCTTTTTCCACTGCAGAGACCACCACATTGGATGATGATCCACCCTTCTCAATGATCGCCGGCATCTTCTTCGGCTTTGGAACCATGAGAGTGTAAGGATCTTCGATAACTGCAGCTTTCCTCTTCTTTTTGACCTTTTTCATCTCCTCCTCAACGGCAACCTCCGTCTCCGAAGTCTCAACCACTTCTTTTTCTGCAGGAATATCCTTGCTGGACTCCCTTTCTAGGGACCTCTTTTTGCCATTGCTAACCATATCCACATTGGGATTCATACCCACATTGGGGTTTTCCGCAACCAAGGCTTCTTCCAGATGTTCTTCAGCGCCGGGAATCACCTCTTCCAGCACCGCTCTTTCACCCAGAGACTCAGCTGCACCATTTCCAGCTCCACCATTCTGTCCACCATCCGAGGAAGGTTGGAGCCATCGCTTGGGAGAAGGCATTGCTTCTTGATCCGAAAGATCTTAAGACAACACTCAACCGCAGGGAACCTAACTTGGGCTCATAACCTACGGGGGCAACCGAAAGGGAACAGGGAAAGAAACCAACCCTCAACAGTTGCCTATATGATTTCCCAGATCGAACCAGAAACAAGAACACCCACCCCTACGGGGACAGGATAAGGGAGAAGGGACGGGACTACTCCAACCCGTTAAACCCAACCCCAGGCGTACGTACTTTTTCAACAAAAGCTGACGGCTCTTGGCCATCTTGAGCCATACAAGATTTCTGGGTTCATTGACCCTTCCAACCCTCAACTAACTCTTTTCTACAATACCAGTTGCAGCTCCGCACAGGGTTTAGGGTTTAGGGTTTAGGGTCGGAGACTCTGCGCTCATCCTACTTTTGCGATTGCTGGCGAGCCTTCCAGTACCTGCATGGGGGGTTTACGAAAATAGGGGATCCCCAACTTAGATCCCCAAATAGTGGGATTCCCTGATAAAACGGACCCCAATAAGGTACCCCTAATTTAGGAAGCCCCGTATTTGAGCCAGCATGAACACCACACCTTGACCCCTCAGCTTTCCTAAGTGAACACCTTAGGGCCCCCCTTGCAACAGGATCCCTCCATGGCACCCTTGGTAGAGCCCTAAACCCTAAACCCTAAACCCCTAAACCACCTACAGGTCCGATATGCTCCGATCTCATCCCCAACCCTAAACCCCTAAACCCGTAAACCCCTAAACCCCCGCATGCCACCAGCCCAGCCCCAGATGTTGAGAAGCCGAGCCCTAATCTCGAGCCACGCAGGCCATGGTAACCAGCTCATGTTGCAATGCCCACTGGGCCACAGCGTCAGAGCAACCCGGCCCTGCGTGAACTGTTGAGAGGTTTGGGGGGCTCATGGCCTCAACCCCTATAACGCCCCAAAGTCATCCAAAACCCAGAAGCACTAGACAGCACAACACTAGCCACTATAGGCTTCAATATTTCAGGGCCTGGAGTGTAGCGTTAAGGGTTTGGGGTTTAGGGTTTAGGGCTGAAGTTCACTAGGGCGGCCGTGTTGTTTCCGAGTGGGTTGCGCGTAGCACACTTGCCCATCCGTCGCTGCTGAACCCGAAAAGCCTGGTGAAAACCATCCTCGGCTAAATGCATGCCTTATCTCCAACCTGCATTGGCCTGACTTCTTCAAACCCCTCTTGACCCTCTTTGATCCTTCGCCCTAAACCCTAAATTCCTAAACCCTAAACCCTAAACCCCAAACCCTAAACCCTAAACCCCAAACCCTAAACCCTAAACCCTAAACATCCAGGGTGGGCAGGCGCCAGCTCCCACCAGCGCCCTCGTGCAGCTTGGGGGCGACCTTGTTCTGGGGGAGTTTCAAGGTTTAGGGTTTAGGGTTTAGGGTTTAGGGTTTAGGGTTTAGGGTTTAGGGTTTAGGGTTTAGGGTTAAGAACGTCAGCTCAAGATCCTTGAGCCATTCTGGGAGACAATCTTTTAGGGCTGAGGTCCCCAAACCCTGAACCCTAAACTTAAACCCTAAACTTAAACCCTAAACCCGAAACCCTAAGCCCTAAACCCTAAACCTAAACCCTAAACCCCATTGTGCGTTAGCAGCAAGCCCTGACATGTTCGGAGCAGATTTGAATAAGGGTTTAGCGTTTAGGGTTTGGGGTTTGGGGTTTGGGGGCTTCAAGGTTTAATTGTTGATGGCTTCCTTCGATGTCTGTACAAAAGGAGACCAAAGCGCATTTCGCCCAGGCGGAGCCACCAACACTGCAATGTTTGCCTCGAGGGCCTACAGGAAAGAGAAAGCGACTTGGTTCAAGCACATCTGTTCTTCGAGAGAGCACTTGCGCCAGCCAACTTCTTTGCTCATAGCTCATAGGGCGGGTTTCCGAAATTCGGGGGTACCTTACTGGGGTCCTTCTTACTTGGGATTCCTACTATTTCGGGTCCCGAATTGTCGCAACTCCCATATGAATTCATTGGACACGCAGGCGCCAGAAGCTCAAGTAGGAATAGCCCTAAACCCTAAACCCTAGGGTCGAAGCATAGTCACAGCGGCCAAGCTGCGTTAGGCCACGAGAACATACACGCGCCTCCACGATTCATGAGGTTTAGGGTTTAGGGTTTTTTAGGGTTTAGGCACGTGCACTCAAAACAGGACGGTCCAAAGTCTATGATCTGCCTGCCCTTGCAGATGGCGTGTGAGATAGAAGAAAACTAGAGAAAAGCATCCCATACAGCACGAAGAAGACCCGCGACAGCAGCCTTGGTAGCAGAAATACATAACGTGTCAGCCCGAAAAGAATGGAAAGCCTGCAGAGCAGAGGCAGGTAACAACTTTGCAGCTTCACGAGCCCAATGATCCGCCATTTGATTGTGATATATACCCCATGCGTCAATCCAAGACAGAGCTTGGTGTATATCCCGGTGAGCTTTCAGGGTTTAGGGTTTAGGGTTTAGGGTTTAGGGTTTAGGGTTTCCTGGGGCTGCCACCAGTGAGAGAGTCCAAGTAGCTTTTTGGCTGCGAGCCCTCTGAAGACTTGATGTTCAGAGGCCTGGATGTTGGCGACCCAACACATTGCTTGGTGTGGCCTTGACAGCACTTCTTGTACTAGGATGCCCAGTAGTACCCTTATTCCCTTTTTGGGGAGTTTAGGTTCCCTTATAAACCCCTTTAAGCAAAAAAGGGCACCCTTTTTCAGCCTAGGTTACTGGGCAGCCCAGTGTAAGCCCCATATGGGAGACTACGAAAATAAGGGACCCAATATAGACCCCCAAATAGCAGGATTCCCTGATAATGAGGACCCCAATAAGGTACCCCCCCCTAATGTCGGAAATCTCTATATAGTTACTTCCCAGAACCGCCGGACAGCGTGGGGAAGCCTTCGAAGTCAGGGTGTTGGCTTTCGGGTCTTATCAAGGGTAGGCTTTCGGGTCTGATCTCGGTTGAATAGGTTGAACTTTTTTGGGGGAACTCTTCTACCCCCCCCCCTCCCAAGAGGAAACATTCTTAATCGAAGAAGCATTTTTGTTGCGCAGTACGATGTCGAAACTGCGAGGTATCATACAAGTGGACAGACCCAAGAAAGTATGTACGGGAACACCGGCTGTACAGGAACACCGGCTCTATCTTTACCAGAGCATGCACATACATACATATATATATATATACATATATATATATAATACACATACATATGTATATTCATATACGTGGTATATGTATATGTACAAACGCCCCTTCGTCGAAGCTTCCCCCCCCCCCCTAGAGCTGCCAATGTGGCCCGGAAGACCGACACCTGAACCCAATTTGAAGGTTCCGTGGTGGCACGAAGCCACCAGTCAATGATACGAAGCACCGCCAGTGAGTTTAGAATATTTAATTGTTGCAGAATACAGGTGAGGTATGTTGCCGAATACAGGTGAGTAAGGTTGCTTATACTACTCTGAACCCTAAACCCTAAACCCTAAACCCTAAACCCTAAACCCTGCGACCTGTGAACTTCAAGTGCGTGACAGGTGCGGCTACGCTGTTTGCGCGCAGTGCTTGGCCAAGCGGACCTGGCTGAACTCCCTTTTCCCGGCTGGGGGGAGGACCGGGGCCAGTAGGCTTGGTGGTGTGGGTTTGAACATTCAGAGTTTGGCGCTCAAGGCATAGGGGCTCACAGAGGTTGACAGGGCAAGCGCGTAAAAGGGTTCGACAGGGGGTCATTCTTCGGATTTTGAATGTTCGTTACTCGTACTGCAACCCCATACGGAAACCATGCCCTGCTGGGTGGTCCTGAGTCCTGAGGCCCTCACGCAGTTGTCCAAAACCAGAAGAGCGATATCGAACTAAGTTGCACCAAAAGGCTCTGAACATCCATTCATCAACCATGTATGCCAAGGGGAAGGATTTGCTTCGACCCGCAATCCGCAAAGCCCCCTGGTGCCAGGGCAAGCATGGGTTTAGGATGCAACGGTGCAACCTTGAGAACTTCGGAACTGTACACCCAAGATTCCCTAGACCTACTCGGACCCAGAGTAGGCCCTTATTCCCTTCTTTAGGGTTCAGGTTACCTAAAAAGCCCCTTGCAACCAAAAAGGGCACCCTTTTTTATTCCTAGGTTCCTCCTGGGTCTAGCCTAGAAGCCTCAGGACCTGGATGCGGCTGTACATGGAAGGCTCTCCGGCTAGGGTTTAGGGTTTAGGGTTTAGGGTTTAGGGTTTAGGGTTTAGGGTTTAGGGTTTAGGGTTTAGGGTTTAGGGTTTAGGGTTTAGGGTTTAGGGTTTAGGGTTTAGGGTTTAGGGCAAGTTCTTCTCAGAACATCTTAGTCAAGGTGTGGGCTTTGCAAGAGCTGAAGCCCTGTAAAGGCTCTTAGGCCGGCGGGGCCCCCCTAATTTAATCCCAAACCCCAACAATTCTCAATCCTAGGGTCATTTTTCCCGAGAATTTGTGACTGGACTCTTCTCAACAGACAAAATCTAAGGGCTGGAGACCCAGGGACATTTCCTCGACTTCGAGCGCTTCAAAGCACTCTGGCTCGGCTCCTTGACGCAATATCATCGGGGTCGGAATAATTCCTGACAGTATTCGCCTATGATCCCTAAATAGTATACTGTTATACTATAATAGGCCTCAAAAGCCTATTCTAATCATAAAGGGCCCTATATCACCTTGCCCTGAGGATTTATCTCCTTGCGTTCTTCTCGTCAGTGTGAAGTTCCCCACTTCAAAATTCTCCCAGCTGCCAAGAGACGCATGGGCGCGTGAGCAACCTCGGCTAGCCCAGGACAAGTGTTCCGACACCACCGGCCCCTGCAGCTGAAACTTTGGGTTCAGGTTTTACGGGGTAGGTTACGTTGTAGGCTCGTAAACTCTCTGCAGGCCAAATAGGTCTGCCATTTTCGTGTTGTCTAGGACATGGAGAATGCTGCATTGTGTGGGGTGTGTTCGGCAGCCCTTGTGCTCTGTATGAGATCTAGGGCATGCAAACATTTGCATATATATATATATATGTATGCACCCCCCCCCCCCAGCGACCTACCCTTTTTAGGCCTTTTTAGGCCTTTTTAACAAAAAATAACAAAGAAGGCCCAAAAGTAGCCCGGGTAATGAAGGACAGTTACTGGGACACCTACCTCACAGACCCCGATAAGCCAGCATTGGAAGAATCTACATTTTGAATCTGAAGCGGACAATGCTGTTTTTAGATGTTTAGATCAGTGTTTTTCTATGCAAGTTATGCGTTTCAAGGGCAATTAATGTTTTGTTGAGCAACTAATTTATTTATACAATTGTGTTTGTACGAGGCAGGGTATTAATCAAATAGTGAAACATTTTTCTTGGTTCTATGCGAATTTAGGTACTAGAGTAATTATTAAGCAAAGAGCCCAATTTGACTCAAGTGAATACTATTTAAGGGAGCATACTCAACCAAGATACGAAACAAACACCATTCTCAACCAAAAAATGGCAAAGTGTGCGTTTAAAGTGCAAATACTGTATTTATACAATTGTGTTTGTACTAGGCAAAGTATGCTCTCTGAAAAGTCCACTGAAATACCTTATGTTTACATATTCATGAACCGTTTTTATTTTTGAAATAATCATTTTATGCGAATTTAGCTACTAGAGAAATTATTAAGCAAATAGCCCAAAGGACCATACTCAACCAAAATACGAAAGAAGCACCACATTCAACCAACACATGGCAAAGTGTGGTTTAAAGGGCAAATAGTGCTTTGTTGAGCAACTAATGCATTGAAACAGTTGTGTTTATACCAGGCAAAGTATTATTGAAGTACTATCTGCAAAGTCAAATGAAACACCTTATGTTTACATATTCATGAAACAATTTTTTTAAGTATTCATTCTATGCGAATTTAACTACTAGAGGAATTCTTAAGCAAATAGCCCAATTTGACTCAAATGAATACTATTTAAAGGACCATACTCAACCAAATACGAAAAAAACACTTGCGGGAATGGAAACGGTTCTACCTACATAACAATGAGACAAAGATTGCTGAAGTATTCACTAAAGACCACTTATATACTATGTCTGAAAAGCACAATTTGCATGAGCAAGCATAAAAAATGCACAATAATGGAAATAGAAGCGGTTCTACTTACATAACGATGAAACAAAGATGTCTGAAGTATTCAATAAAGACCACACTTTTTTTACTATGCCTGAAAAACGCAACTTGCACAATCAGGCCTAAAAAATGCACAAGAATCCTAGAAAAGTACTTAGTGAAGGCCATACACAAGCAAATTCACAAATACATAAACACATCCAAAAGCAAGCAAGCTTTTCAGGAGAATCTCTGCTAAAGTTTGGATTATAGGGTTTTGGGGTATTCCTGGACGAGTAGGAGTCACTTTTTAAGCAAACAATTCTAAGCAATAAATGTTTTTTCTCAAGACAAGTATTGCAAATGCTGCTTCTAGATAATTAATCGCAAGTACCCGGCAAATATTATCCATGCGAATTGAGCTACCAGAGCACCAAGTAATGGCTGAATAAGGTCTACTACACTTGAGTACAACCAAAAGATGCACTAAACACTAGCGGCTCTACTTACATAATACCGAAACAAATAGTTCTGAAGCACTAGAAAGACCACTTGTATACTATTTCTGAAAAGCACAATTAGCATAAGCACACTTAAAAATGCGTAGTTGTTGCCTCGTGACCGTGAAGGCGAACCAAAAAGCCAAAATACCAAAACCAAAAAACCAAAAACACCAAAACCAAAAAAACCAAAAATACCAAAAACACCAATTTTCCGGGACTCTTGGAGAAGCCTCATAGGGATTTCCTGAGAGTCCCGGAAAATTGGTGTTTTTTGGTATTTTTGGTTTTTTTGGCTTTGTTTTTTTTGGTTTTTTTTGTTTTTTTGGTTTTGGTTTTTTTGATTTTTTTGGTTTTGGTTTTTTGGTTTTTTTGGTTTTGGTTTTTTGGTTTTTTTGGTTTTGTTTTTTTTTTGGTTTTTCTACTGTCCCGTGTATGCGATTTTAGTTGTATTCTAGTCTACGCCCTAGGAAATACGCTATATTGCACACCGAGTTTGCTTGCAGTGCAGCTGGGTGACTTGAGACAAGGCGAAAAAGGGTAGGTCACTGGGGGGGGGGTACCATATATATATATATATGCTTCCCCCCCCCAGAGATCTGCCCTTTTGTAATGCTTTTACGATCCAGAATCCCTTCCGATCTAGTCCCTCGTAACAATAGGTAACCGATCCTGCACCAACCCAAGACACCGAACCGGCAATAAAGAGGGAAATAGTGAAAAGGTCTTTGCTCATAGTATTCTCGCGTCCCCGGGGCTTACAGTACATGATTTTTTCCGCATCACCTTTTGCGCTCGAATACTTCATAGTCTTATGGTTCGAGGATCTCCATTATCTGTATTTGATATGCAATACATATATACCCTATATACATACATGCCGTGGGTACTTATTCTACTTTTCCTTTGCATTTCCACAGGAGGCGAGGCCTACAAACATAGGCAGAACTCTATGGGATTTACGGTTAGGATTTAGGCCCTATAGATTTTGGCGTTATAACCCTAAACTCTATATGCCTGAAGACTTAAGGAAAACAGTAAAGCGGTTAAATCCCTGAGGGTTTAGGGTTATGTTTTTGCAATGCCCTGAACCTTCAACCCTAAACCTTAAACCCCTCATAGCGTTTAGGGTTGATAAACCCTGAAAAAACCGTAACCCTATAGGGCCCTATAGGGTTTAAGGCTTGACCTTAAACCTTTAACAACCTTATAGGGCTTAAAGGTTTTAATGCCTAAGCCTGATGTACCTAAGGTCTGGGCATTTATACCTTCAGCGTGATAACCCTACACCCTATATGCTTTAAGGCTTAAGGAAAACAGTAAAGGGGTTAACCTCCTGAGGGTTCTTCAGCGTTATAACCCTAAACCGTTTATGCTTTCAGCCTGGAAGAAAGCAGTAAAGGGGTTAAATCCCTGAGGGTTCTTCGGCGTTATAACCCTAAACCCTAAATGCTTTAAGGCTTAAGGATAACAGTAAAGGGGTTCAATCCCTGAGGGTTTAGGGTTGGGTTGTTGCAATGCCCTCTTAAACCCTGAACCTTGAACCCTATAGCGTTAAAACCCTATAGGGCTACCCCGCATAGGGTAGACAAACTCTGCAAAAACCTAAACCTTTAAACCCCAGAGGCTTAAAGGTTTTGAACCTCAACCTTTAAACCTATAGCGTTTCAAGGGAAGCTATTCGGTTTAAATACCTAGCCCTACAGGGATTAAGGCTTAAACCAGTTTGAATGCCCAAACCTAGGTTTCAATCCCCAGACCTTAAACCTTTAAAAAACCCTCATTAGGGCTTCAAGGTTTCAATGCTGGGCATTTATACCTTCAGCGTCTGTGGGCTGAACACCCTTGAACTTTTTAGACCCCTAGAGGGTCTAGGGTTCATGTTTTCATACCTATAAACCTTAAACCCTTGAGGTTTAAACTCTATGGGCTTAGCTTTAAATGACTAAATCTTGAGCCCTAAGCCTTGAAACCTTAACCCTATAGGGTTGAAAGGTCGAGAGTTTAGGCTGAACTACCGGCTCAAGTTTGAATTCCTAAATCGTAAACCCTAAACCTTAACACCTTAACCCTATAGGGTTTAAAGGTTAAGGGTTTAGTTTTAATTGCCGGCTCAGGTTCTAATGCCTCAACCTGAAGCCCTAAACCTTCAAACCTTAGCCCTATGGGGTTCCGTGAGTTTTGAACTTCAACGTAGAGTTTTGAGCTTCAAAACTCCGGGATCCAAGATTCAAGATTCAAGATTGCAGGAAAAGTTTCCACGGGATCTTGAATCCTGAACCTGGAGTTTTGAAGTTCAACAATTGAAACTTTTCCGTTTCAATTGAAACGGCCGGGATCCAAGATCCAAGATCTAAGATTTCCCTGAACTCTTGCTGAGGCATCTTGGAATCCCAGATCTCGAAAACCGGCCGTTTCAATTGAAACGTTTCCGTTTCAATTGAAACGGCCGGGATCCACGATCCAAGATCCAAGATTTCCCAGGACTCTTGCCGAGGCATCTTGGAATCCTAAATCCAAATCCGGCCGTTTCAATTGAAACGGAAACATGTCAGTTGAAACGGGCAGAATCCAAGATATGGGATTCCAAGATGCCTCGGCAAGAGTCCTGGGAAATCTTGGATCTTGGATCTTGGATCCCGGCCGTTTCAATTGAAACGGAAACGTTTCAATTGAAACGGCCGGCGTTCGAAATCTTTGAAGAGAGTTCTGAATGGCGTCGTGGGCATTATCATTGTGAGGCAGACGGGTTTTATTGCATTGCGAAAATTCACTATGAAGCAGACGGATTTTGTTTCATTGTTGAAAAAAAGGTGGGAAACGGTAGATCTTTGGGGGGGGGTACCATATATATATATATATGTATGTATATATGCATATACGTATACATATACATATACATATGTACGCGCATATTCATACATACACACGTATATGCATGCATGCACCCGCGCGTGTTGTTTTTATGTATCCTAAATATTCAACCAAAGCCCAAACCTTGCACACGGATCATTCAAGCACGTATGGAGCATTCTCTCCCCCCAATCTAGTGATGCACTGCTTGCTCGCTGGTCGTGTTTAGTCCCCAGGACTTTCTCCAAGCCGCAGATGGTTGTGCTGGCGGTGAGGCCAGTGGCACATGAAGAGTGTCGGGAGAACCTTGACGGCCTCAATGAATGTCCAAGGAGTAGTGCACGAGGCAGCTCCCTGTGCAAGCTACAGTTCTGTGCGCTACAGCTGTTCTTCTAATGCTATAAACCCTAAGCCCTCAACCCAGCGTTCATTGTGAGCACGGCTCACAGCTGCTTCATTGGCAGCAGCCATGCACGTGCAGGCTGCCATGCTTTAGCTGT
The DNA here is from genome assembly GCA_905221605.1 of Symbiodinium natans. Lineage (NCBI taxonomy): Eukaryota > Dinophyceae > Suessiales > Symbiodiniaceae > Symbiodinium > Symbiodinium natans. The sequence continues at coordinate 102,053 of CAJNDS010002136.1, read as the reverse complement.
CAACTACCAACTGCTTAAGAAGCCCGACCCCCCCAAAAGAAAAAAACAAAATCAACCGAAAAAAGCTAAATCAATAACAAATTAAAACATAAAAATGTTCTTCCTTATACGGGCAATGTAGGGAATATCGTTTTTTTTTTTTTTTAATCTTTGGGGCAAATAGTAGTCAATCGGGCTTGGGGCTTCATGTGAAAACCCCATGCGATCTCGGATTCAGGGTTTGCGGGTTGAGGTGGCTCAGGGCATCGGGCCCGTGATTTCGGTTTGGAGGGGACATCCTTTAGCTTGCGAGGCATGCCAGCGAGAAGTGTGCCAGAACCTGCCCCTGCCTCCGCTGCTTGGGGGGCAATACCAAGCCGCGAGTGGGCTTGTGTAGGTTGTTCATTCATGGACTCATGGACTTGAAGCATTTTGGGCTGGGCTCACTGGCTCCAGTGTTTGGGTCTTTCCGGCTTTTCTGGCTTTGGGGCTTGGGCTGCGGTGTGTCTTCAGGTTCTGAGAGGGCACTCTTAGCTGGGTTGAGCCTCGACCCCCTAAACCCTGAACCCTAAACCCTAAACCCTAAACCCTGGTGAAGAATGGCTTCGGGGTTCTAAGAAGCGGGCTCCAGAGTTGCCTCCTCCAGCACCCAACCTCCCACCATGACGACTGCTTTTAGAGTTTAGGGTTCAGGGTTTAGGGTTTAGGGTTTAGAGGTCAAAGCCTCGTAACCCACGTCTTGTTTTTTTGCGGGGGTGGGGGGGGGGGGGGGGGGTGGAGAGCTCGTAAGCCCTGAGCTTCAAAGCCCGAAGCCGATCAGGAAACTGTCTCCAGAGTCTGGTCCGCCGCTGCCTTTGGCGAGCACCTGTTCGGCAGGGGTTTGGGGGGGGGGGGGGGGAGGCTACTATTATCTTTAAAACCCCCCAAAAAACAAAAAACATAGTCTTCCTTATAAGGGCAATATAGTGCTGATTGTTGTTTTTTGTTATTTATTTTTTTTGGGGGGGGTCTTAAGCAAATATTCGGGAGCGGGGGGGGGGTGGGCTCATTTAAGTTTTGGAGTTTTAGCTATCGGGGCGCCACGAATCTTGGAGACACACAGTGATCATATTCAGGAGTTTAGGGGTGCAAAAAGCTCATGTGCACCTGGCGGTCGATCGATGTCAGGAAGCATCAGACGGTTTCGCTCATAGACAAGAACAGATAGCCCAGAAGGGCCAGCGAAGAACCGGAACCCAAACCAGTCAAAATCCGATGCCTATCCCTGTTTGTTGAACACGTTCTGTGAGTCCAGGTCCTTACAGGGAGCATACTATAGGGTCGGAAGAAGTACTACTATAGTATTCCCTTATGGTCACTTTTTTTATACTACCTACAACAACCCCCAAAACCTTGTTCTAATTATTGAGGCCCCTATACTAGCCAAACGTCTTGTCTTCTTGGAAAGCTGCATCTCCATTGTTGCATCCCCTTCCTTGATGTCTTTTGCCACGAGCAAGGTCTGCTATGACGTATATTCGTACGGGTACAACAAGATTCGGTCAGGAGTAGTGGCAGGCTGCGTGAGTGATGGGGCGACAAATACAAAAGCTCTCAGGCGCGAGGTACGGCAGGTCGCTACCAGGCAAGATTGTGAACAGCAAAGCTTGCTAACACACTTCCTCCAACCAACCTGTGCAGAATTTATATAACACTTTGTGTTGGAAAGCATTGCTTGCAGCCTTACAAAGCCATGCTGGCAAAGCCCTTCAAGCACAAGGAAGTGTAGCGCAGCTGGGTTTTTGGGGCCCTATACCCTAAACACTCAACCTAAACCCCATTTGAGGGTACTCGAAGGTCTGGCAGGGCCTGCCTGTGTTACTCAGCAGCGATTCCCACGACCCACAGCTCTAACAGCTCTGAAACATCGGAAGCCCAACAAGGTTTTTTGCCCGGAATACCCCCCCCCCCCCCCCCCCCCCCCCCCCCCCCCCCCCCCCCCCCCCCACCCACCCCCCCCAAACGGTTCCGAAAGCCTCTACGCCTAGTCAAGGACCAGCCTGCACCTTCAACCCTCAATCAGCCGAAATCCTTAGTAACCCTAAACCCTAAACCCTAAAACCCTAAACCCTAAAACCCTAAACCCTAAACCCTAAACTATTAAACCCTGAAGCCTTGGGCAACGCATTGAATGCGAGGAATGCCGAGGAGGAGGAGAAGCTCGTGAGCTCCGAAGGCTTCCTAGGGCAAAGGGTTTAGGGTTAGGGTTTAGGGCTTAGGATTTAGGGTTGAGGATGGTTGAGGTATGTGCAACAGATGGTTAGTTGGGGGTTTTAGGAGGCTTCAGGATTTGTGCTTCAGGGTTTTAGCGGGTAGAAGTTTGTTGCTCCAAGGCATTCCATGGCTTGAAGCGTCTGACGACGGTTTACAACGGCTATCCGGTTTCAAGGGGCTTCAGAGGTTTCGCGAGAGATTTCAAGGGGTTTTCATCAGGTTTCGAGAGGTTTCAGGAGGTTTCGTCCAGAGGCCTGTCCCTAAACCCTAAATCCTAAGCCCTAAGCCCTATACCCTAAACCCTAAACCCTAAACCCTAAACCCTAAACCCTAAACCCTAAACCCTAAACCTTCGAGAGGTTTCTAAGGCTTCAATGGGGGGGTCCAAAGGGCCCGCTCTCCTCTGTGCCAGGCCGAGTCTCGATGGTGGAGCTTGGGGAGCCTTTGCCGATCAGATGGAGGGTTTAGGGTTTAGGGTTTAGGGTTTAGGGTTTAGGGTTTAGGGTTTAGGATTTAGGGTTCAGGGTTCAGGGTTTAGGGTTTAGGGTTTCGGGTAGCTTCCAAAACACCATCAGTCCTTGCTACCGGGGGGGGGGGGGGGGTCGTTTGTTTGGGTATCTTTTTGTTTTGCGTGTTTGTTTGTTTGGTGTTTTTTGGTTTTGTTCTCTTGTGTGTGTGTGCTTGTGTCTATCTTGTGCCCGTGTCTGTGGGTCGTGGGTCTAAGAGCTCGTGATGGAAGGCGTTGCTGCTTTCTTGACCTCAACTTCAACAAAGATTCAGTATGGAGCTCGAGCCTGTTGGGTGTCTCGCTTCATCGCGTTCAATTTCTGGTATCTTTGGGTATGTCCTTCAGGGGGCCGGCTTCGATCCAAGCTTATCTGTATTGCCTCACTTGGGCAGTCTCCCTAAACCCTGAACCCTCAACCCTACACCCTGAACCCTAATCCGCTCTGTGGATCGTCGGAACTTGCACTTTCATGCGCACCATGGGTTTTCAGCTGAGCAGCTCGACCGGCGTGTTGCTCCATGAACGTCACGGTTTACTTCGAAGGAAGTGCGTCTGGGCGTCGGTAGACTGCTTCAGGGCTCATGGCTTGAAGACAGGTGTGCTGTTGGAGTAGATACCCCTTGCAGTTAGATGGCTGAGCTGGTTCTCATTGCCTTGAACCCTAAACTCTAACTAAGCCCGGATTTGTACGGAAGCTTAAGACATCAAGAGGGGCATATCCTCAGGGTCATCCCCAGAAGCCGCCGCACGGACGTTTAGGGTTTAGGGTTTAGGGTCTAGGGTCTAGGGTTTAGGGTTTAGGGCCCCACGCCAGGACATGACTGGCAAAACTGCGGCAGCCGTGGCGCCGCGTCTGATGTCGAAGTTCGTGGGCATGGGTTCAAGTCAATGTCTGGTTTAGGGTTTAGGTTTAGGGTTTCGGGTTTAGGGTTTAGGGTTTAGGGTTTAGGGGGCAGGATTCGGGTTATGTTGATGACAAGTCTTGGTTTGAGGGACATTATGTCCATGGGACCCCCTCGAATTTGGAGATGGGTTTAGAGGTTCACTGGGTTCACAGGCTATGGGCCTATAGAACTGGCCTCAGATGGCGTCCCACTCCTCAAGGCAGAATACAAGCCCGCTCGTGCAATTGTGTTCCACCACAAGTATCTATTTCTGCCTGCGACGTGGCAAGATAGCGACACGCAGTATTGATGAAGCTTGTTCGTCAAGGTTTCGAGGCTTCAAGCTCCCAAAACAAGGCCTTGCAGTTATCAAGCACCTGCAAGCCCTCACTCAATCCATGCACTCCTTCTCTCCAAGGCAATTGGCCAAACTCTTCCAGACCCAGCGCGCAGCCCCACAACTAAACGTCTCTGAAGGTTCCCGTAAAGCTCATCATCTTCGACTTCGACTTGACATTGGCCGCCGTCCATGTGCCTGTGTCCTTATCTACTCTTTGCTTATGAACCCCAAAAGAATAGACAATAAACATCCTATGTTACCCTTCATAAGGATTTTTTCGGGGTTCTTGGAGCAATTAGTAGGTATGTGTAGGACAGGACACTGTCCGCGAATTCTGCCATCCCTTAATTTCTGGTCGTCTTAAAACTGTTCAAATTTCACTTTCTTGGCCTTTCCCATTGTGCCCAAAAGATCCTAAATCTTCACCCTGGAAATTCTACCCGGACCCGATCAAAGCCAAACCCTCCACGCCAACTAACCCTGGACAACCCGCACCATAAACGCTGACTGTCCCTCACTCCTGCAAGAAAACACGCTTCAAACCTTATATTTCTCTGGGCTCAAAAGCCCGAGACCCCCCCCAAAATCCGCCAAGTCCAACAACCGGATCCTAAGCCCGTGGGCTCAACCTTCTGGTCTTGAACTGGACTCCGAACCGATGAAAACAGCACGGCGCGTGCGCGAGCGGGAGTGGGAAGCGAATGCAGGTAGGAGTCAGTGGTGAATGCACCCTGGGGCGTTTAAACCCTAAACCCTATAAACCCTAAACCCTGAACCCTAAACCCTAAACCCTAAACCCTATACCCTATAAGCCCTTAACCCTAAATCCTAAAGGTGAATGCACCCTCAGTTGCGAAGTGATTGCTCTCTTTAGGGCCCCAGTTCGAGCTGCAGCAGGGTGGCTGTAGGCTGTAGGTTTCCTAGCCCCAAAGGTTTTTTAGGGCTTAGGGTTAGGGTTGTGAGGGTGTAGGGTTTAGGGTTTAGGGTTCCTAGCCCCAACCCCAAAACGCATCCCAGGTGTTTCACAATCTCACTGGTGGCGCGGAGGGCCAGGCCAGGGAGTTGGCGGGTTCCCCAAAAACTATTCTTCCTTACACGGGTAATTTCGGGAGTATTGTTATCTGTTTTTTTTGTTCGGGTTGGGGGGGGGGTTCTTAAGCAAATAGTAGCAGAGAAGCTAACTTTTTGAGAAGTTTGGGGCTTGTTGGATTTGTTTTAGGGCTTCAGGTTTGGGGGATCGAGGCTAGTCTATGGAGTTTAGTTTTAAGGTACATCATTAAATCCAAAGCGTGAGCAAGTGCATGCAATGTTTGTGCTGGCTTTCAGCAGAAGTCCTGATTGCACAAAGGTCGCCGGCGTGAGCCGCTTCTGTAACGTTCGCCTGTCCAGCACAGAACAATCGCCTCATTGTCATAAAACATCTCGTTCTATTCGCAGTTTCCCTGTTTTCGTAGCCACGGGATGTCAAAGCTCAGCCGACTCGGTAGCATCAGAAACGGTAGGTTGCATTCTAAAACCACCACCCCAGGCCTCCATGTCCTGAACGATTACATTTGGGAAGCCCTGAGCTTAAATCATCGGACCACTCGAATACACGGGCTGCAGCAGTACCCCTGACATCCTTCTGCTTGAAGCGCTGGGTCGAAAATCGAGATCTCTGAGTCTGCAATCCTAAACCCTAAACCCTAAACCCCTACACTCCCCCACACTAGTCAAGACCCGCGAGATCCTGGCAGCGCAGCGCCTTAACGCAGCTCAGCTCTCGCATGAAACATAGGAAGCCTTCTTAGCAGCTGTGGTCGGTGGGCGCATGCCATGGTCAGGGCTTGGGGCATTATAGGGTTTGTAATGTGCTGTTGAGGGGTACAAGGATTGACCCCTAGAAAGGACCCTGAATCTTATTCCCCTATGTAACCCCTGTATTATACAGATATATATATATATATGTATATATATATATATATATATATTCCCCAGATATACCCAAATAGCCCCCCTATCTAACCCCTAAGGTCCCTTGTAAAGGGTCTCTCCTTTCGTCCCTTGTTCTTTGGGTTGTCAGGGCGTTGGCCGATGCATTGCCAGCCCGCCGTGGGCCACCACTGAGCGAGGTGCCCTATATGCGGGACAGTTGAGAGGGCTACGTGGGGGTTTACGAAAATAGGGGAGCCCTCATATCGACCCCCACATAATAGGATTCCCTGATAATAAGGACCCAATAGGGTATTGCTACTTTTTGAAACCTCCATGTATGGATTCTGACTCGCCTGAGTTTCTCGGACAGCTGTTCAGGGTAGCGCAGTGGCTGGGGTGGGGGGGGGGGAGGAAGAGTTCCCAAGAGCGAAGACCCTATAAGCCAGCGTTGCTCTCTGACATCTCAGACCTGCAAAGCCAGACGCACATCCTTCTCCAGCCCAAAGCCCTAATAGCCCCCAAGCCCTAGACCCTAGTGCCCCTACCCAGGCACCAATATCCACCCGCCCCACCCGCCCCACCCACCCACCCACCGCCCCACCCCCCCACCCCCCCACCCCCCCACCCACCCACCCACCACCCACCCCCCACCCCCCCCCCACCCCCCCCACACCCCCCCCCCCACCCCCCCCCCCCCCGCAAACCCAAACAACCCAAACTAAAACGTCTAAGCGCGCCGAATCCTTCCAAAAGCCGAGAGTGCCATCTCGGAGGTCAGGTGCGTCGGCTACTCGCCCTCGGCCTCCTGGCCTTCTATAAGAATCTTTCGGAGCAGCTTTCGGGATTTTTGGGGCCCATGGCTTCAGGGCGTTTGGGATTTAGGGGAGATTCGGGTCGTGGCCCAAGCTAGGGTTGTATAAGCACATAAAGTCCAGGTATTCCCCAATCAGCTCCGAAGAGAAGAGGAGCGCACCTGGCTTGGGTAGAACGTGGGTTTAGTTCGGTGGTGCCCCAGTGCCTTCCAAGTCCATCGATGCTGTATGGGGTCGTCGCCAGTGCAGATTTTCTGTGTGCGTTACCGTACTTGTGAGTTTACCGACTCATTAGTCTTCAAGCTTGTTTTTCTCGGATATTCGGGTCCATGGCGTTTGCTGGCTTCAGGGCTTAAGGGTTGTTTGGTTCAGAACGGTTCAGTTCTGTTTCAGGGATCGGCTTCCGGTTCATTCGGGCGGCTTTGCGTTTGTCCATCGTGTTTAAATAGGGGGCTTGAACGCATGCGTTGAGCAGTTGAGTGGGCTTGGAGAGATTGAATCTGGGGTGTAAGTTGGCATGTTCTCCCTTATACTAACAGTCCTTAATAGGATTATCATAAGGGGTACTAGAATTCCCATCAAGGACTGATTGTATAAGGGGAAACATCCCAAGGTGTGAGGCCAAAGCCAGGACCCCACAAACGCCCTAGTTCCTAAACCCTACTTGGAGGTTCATGGTACTTAATACAGTACAGTTGTAGAATTGGGTCCCCAAACCCCATAAACCCTAAACCTTAAACCCTGAACCTCCAAGTACCCGGAACCGCCTCCACCGCCTCGACCCGTCGAAATCCCTTCAAACCTTATTTGGGAGATTCCGAAAATTCGGCGTACCTTATTGGGGTCCTTATTATAAAGGGGGATCCTACAGTTTGGGGATCTACCCTAAACCCTAAACCTCAACCCTCAACCCTCAACCCTCAATCCTCAACCCTCAACCCTAAACCCTAAACCCTAAACCCTAAACCCTAAACCCTAAACCCTAAACCCTAAACCCTAAACCCTAAACCCTACCCATTCAACTCCCAGGTTCTGGCTTTAGCTTTGAAGCGCTGGGCGGCGAGCCCAGGGTGCGGATCCTGTCAGAAACGCTGCGGCGGCTGCAGGCCTTGTGTGTTGGGTTTAGGGTTTAGGGTTTAGGGTTTAGGGTTTAGGGTTTAGGGTTTAGGGTTTAGGGTTTAGGGTTTAGGGTTTAGGGTTTAGGGTTTAGGGTTTAGGGTTTAGGGTTTAGGGTTTAGGGTTTAGGGTTTAGGGTTAGGTTTAGGGTTTAGGGTTTAGGGTTTAGGGTTTAGGGTTTAGGGTTTAGGGTTTAGGGTTTAGGGTTTAGGGTTTAGGGTTTAGGGTTTAGGGTTTAGGGTTTAGGGTTTAGGGTTTAGGGTTTAGGGCAGTTTAGGGTTTAGGGTTTAGGGTTTAGGAATCATGCATTCGGTCCGTTCCCTGTTGTCCCTTGTTTGGTTCCCCGTGCACTTGCCGCTTGTAATATGCCTTCTTGCTGAGTAGGGTGCTCCAAACTCCAAACCAAGCTGATAGAGTCATCTCAGTAGCTGAGTAGATAGCCGTCAACCTTTTGGGGTGTACATACCCTACCAGAATTGAAAGGCTAAATCCCTAAACCCTAAACCCTAAACCCTAAACCCTAAACCCTAAACCTTGTGTTAGGCCAGGGTACTCAGCAATTATGTTACAAGGTAGAGGATGAGGGTTGGGGCTTTCGGGCTTGAGGATGAAGTTCAGAGTTCTCGTAAGGGGTCTAACTCAGGGATGTATAGGGTTCAGGGTTTAGGGCTTAGGGTTTAGGGTATGGGGTTTGGCGTTTAGGGTTCAGGGTATAGGGGTTAGGTCAGGGTTTATAGGATGCATGGGGCTTGGATGTTAGTCTGCCCAGGGTTTGGGGCGCTCTTTGTCTAGGACCCAGGCTAGGCCCTTATTCCCTTGTTTTTAGTGTTCAGGTTCCCATAGGCAAGACGTGGGTCTAGTCGTAGGATTGAGATGTGTACACATCGGTTGCTTCTCTATAATTAGGAGAACCTGAGGGTGCAGTACTGAATTAACTTAGACAAGCGAGCCATGTGGAGAGCTACCCATTTGAGGGCATGGATGTTGTTGTGGGCTTGGGAAGCTTCTTCAGCAGGGTTGAGAGGGCCCCATTCGGCTAGCTGTGTTAGGGTTTAGGGTTTCGGGTTCAGGGTTTCTACACCAGCCGCAGGAAGCGGAGGTGGACCTCATCATTTGCACAAAGGGCCTTGTAGGGACCTGCCGGAAGATCCTCCAGGACTTGGGCTTCGGTTGGGCTTCGGATTAGGGTTTAGGGTTTAGGGCTTGGGGCTTAGGGCTTAGGGCTTAGGGCTTAGGGTTTAAGGCTTACTGCTTGGGGCTTGGGGCTTGGGGCTGAGGGCTTAGGGCTTAGGCTTGCCATTACCACATCTAAACTCGGAACTCTCACGGGATGGTGGTGGGCAGGGGGGCTCGGGGCTTTCTTAACCCTGTGTAGAGCGCATGTTTGCCATCTTCGTGCTTCGTCCTGTCAAATGAGTGGCTATCGAAGTGCTCCCCCATGGTGCAGAGTGCCTGCTCTGCCATGAGTGCATGGGTGCATGATCTCCTCATTCCTGTCCTTTTGACGAAAACTTTGTGTGGGCTTGAAGGCTTTGCGGGGGGGCACATGAGAGCACTGTGGTCAGAGTTGAGGTTAGGCATGAACGGTCGGTTGTTCATGGCCCTGCGGCCCGTGTAGGGCAGCCACGTTCCGGGCTTTGGGGCTGCTGTATCCAGCCAGTAGCAGGTGAGTGAGGTGACTTTTGCCGGAAGCCAAGCTTAAACATTATCGCGAAAGGTGACCAGCCAGCTTCAACCCTCAAGCAGAATGGATCAATGCTGAATCCCTGAATCCTGAACCCCAAGCTCCAACCTTCAGTCGTTCCCCCAGACCCCTATCAGCTCAGGTCCAGAATCCCACTGCAAGACCCGAGAGCGCCTGGTCAGGACTGCGGTCTGCTCCGGTTCTTCCCGCTCGGGCCCCAGACAGTGCAGGGCTTTGAGGTTCATTTCAGGTGTTTGCAAAGTGCTGCTGTGGTGTTTGGCAGTATACTCGTACGCGTGTGAATGGTTCTAGGGTTTAGGGTTTAGGGTTTAGGGTTAATGTTTCATGTTTTTTTGGCAGCCGTAGAAGCTCTCTTCGCTGTTCGATTCCGGGCTTGCAGGATGCCCTGTTAGGCTCGACATCGAGGGCAAGTGGGACTCCCGGGCTCCTGTCGGCGGGGTTTAGGGTTTAGGGTTTAGGGGTTTAGGGTTTAGGGTTTAGGGTTTCGGGTTTAGGGTTTAGGGTTTAGGGGTTTAGGGGTTTAGGGGTTTAGGGGTTTAGGGTTTAGGGTTTAGGGTTTAGGGTTTCCAGGAATCCTTGGCAGACGCCCCTGGGATTCAACAGGCACGAAAAGATCAGTTTCCCAACCAAGCTGGACGCAACTTCCTGGCATCCCCCAAAGTCGGGTCACCCGTGGGCCGCTGGGGCGGGGGGGGGGGGGGGGGGGAGGGCAGGGGGGACTACCAGCGACGTCTTTCCCTTCAATCGCAGGTTGTAAGAACTTATGGACGGGCTCTATTGTGACAGGTCAAAGGCCCAGCTACACCCAAGGAGTTTATCCTAGAAGGCACACTTCTCTGGGGCCTGGAGGGTGTAGGGTTTAGCTTTAGGGACGGTGCTTAGCCTCACGTGGGTTGGTCGAGTCGGCAGTTTGGTTTGGTTGCGGCGCTGTTGCATTGGAAGCGAGGGAAAAAAAAGGCACCATCGAATACTTCACCTGGAGTCCTCCAGCTACATCCCAGTCGAAAAAAAGTCTCCTACGCTGAGGACCGTGTTCGGCAATGTCGGGGATTGCTACGGCTGTTCACAGGCGGGCCGCCACTTTCACCATTTGAGGGCTTGACGCCTTGGGCCTCCGAAAGTGCGAGCAGACATCGATTGATCCCGAGATTTCCCCGAGCGCGAACCCCCTATAGCAATGGCCCTGCAGGGGGTTGACAGTAGTAGGTGGATAGCAGGTCTACTATTTGCTGAAGAACCCCCCAAAAAAAGGAAAAAAACAATAATCCCTATATTACCCTTATAAGGAATTTTTGTTGGAGGTTCTTAAGCAATTGGTAGAGGTATGCTATGTCGCAGAAGCCTTGTGATTTCGGCTTCTTCGGAGAGCTTCGGCATGAAATCTAAGAGTTGAGAACTCAGATGGTGTTCAGGTACGGTTCGTGGCTTCTTGTAGCAAGCCCCACATCCCGAAACCCTTGCACCCCAGACTTAACTTTCCGGCCCGCACGGCGGAATGCCGCAGGAGTTCGACATCATGTCCTCCGTGGAGAAGTGGTCTCCTCCCACGGAATCTCGACTGAATCACTTGGTGTTTGGACTTTGTGGTGCTCAGGGTTTTTGGATGTTGAGAGGCAGCCTGGGTTCAGGAACGTTCGTGTTTAGGGGGTTCGGATGGTTTCAGATCCCGGATGTCGGCTTCATCGGGCTTGAGGCTCTGTAATTCCCCATGTGTTGATGGCGTGTGGGGGGCTTAATGTCCTAGCAGTCTGCACATTGGAACTTCCCCTAAGGGTCCATGTACCTTATTATATACCTGGGGCCCCGAAGTCCTTAGCAAGTACTTTAAGGCCCAAGTTATTCCTTGTCTAGGTACATGGAACCCTTGGGGTCCGCAGTCTTAGAGTTGCAAGGCTGTTGCATGGGATGTTTTCAGGCGCTGACCCTTTCGGTGTGAGGCGATGCGGATGTGGAACGTAGGATTTGGGGTTCACGGACTATAGGGGCTGGAAGAACTACTAATAGTATTACCTTATGATCCCTGTATAGTTATACTATAAGAACCTCCCCAAACCCTATTCTCATTATTCAGGCCCCTATATAACCCCTAAACCCTAAACCCGAAACCCTAGACCCTAAACCCTAAACCCTAAACCCTAAACCCTAAACCCTACTTAATTTTTCAGGCCCCTCTATGAGTTCCTCTAGGGTCTCCCATGAGCTTGCTGTCCCGCTGCTAGGATGTCGCGGAGCTGCCGCGACCTCAGATGGCAGAAGCCTTTGGCATGCCGGGACGTAGCTCGCTTGCTTCTGTTTTGCTTTGGGGGTTTAGGGTTTAGGGTTTAGGGTTTAGGGTTTAGGGTTTAGGGTTCAAGTCCTTACTCAGCAGTCTCGCCCTTGCGCAAGTTGCAGATACGTGTATAGCGTGTGCACCGGTGAGGCTACCCAAACTCATCACACGGCATGTGTGGCGGAAAGAACCTGCCGCTGCATGCAGGGAGCGTTCTGCAGGGCACATGCACCCTGAAGAACAGACTTGAGGACTGTGAAGCGAAGAAGCCGGAGAGTTTGACACCTGACTAGGCCGCCCGCCACAAATTCGGAAGGGAACCCAGCCGCGCGCAGGAGCGGCTTCAGCATGGACAAAAAAGCAACTGCGTTCTACGAGAGCAGCTCAACAAAAGTAGTTTCGGGATAGGAATCAACATGGAACAATGCCGACTTCGGCAGGTAAGCAGCAACCAGTGGCCGTTTGTTTCGGCTCAGGAGCAGCGGAGGCCATATAACGACCACAAGAAGGGGCCGTGTTTGGATTCAAAGAGGATTGGCATGACTGAGCTGGATTGAGCACATCGCCCCAAGTAAGGGTCACACCTTGGCGGGGTCTTTCGGCTCGAATCCACCGATTGGCGGAGACCACTGTGAGATGCACCCAAGCACAGGTTCCACTGAGTCCACCAGTGGCCTTATTGTGGCATCTATATAAAAAATCCAAAGGCCATATCGGCTACGCGATATGGCCTTCCTATGTATGCATATTGAGAAGCGCGAGGCACTCTCTGGGACAGGCGAATTGAGGCGCTTGAGGGCTGATGCAGGAGCTCGATTCCAGTTTACAAAACCCACAATATTCTTCCTTAGAAGGGCCTTATGGGGAATTTTCTTTCATATTTTTTGGGGAGGTTCCTGAGCAAATAGTAGCTGGAGGCCACTCAGTCTTGTTCTGGCGCTCGGACACCACACTCTTGAGTTCGTGCCGAAGGTTGAACCCTTGGACTTGGGCACTGCAACAGCTTGCAGGAGCTGGAACCGGGAATGTGCACGAAACAGCTGTGATTTAGAGTCACGTGCCGCCACTACCATCTATGACTAGCGTGTGACCCACCTTCGGCATGCATTGGTTTCGTTCCTGCCGCTCATGCGATGCTAATGTTTGCCGCCACCGTGTTTGCTCCAATTTGCTCCTTCGTACAGTAGGGAGTCAGCGCGCTATATACATATATATATATATATGTATATACATATACATATATATATATACTTGGGCTTTTGTTAAAGGGGCTTTGTAGTAACTTTAGACCCCAAGTATATACAAATATGGGTAGGTGGACCCTTCGGGGACCCACAGCATCCAAACGATCAGCGAATGCTCGAACCCAGACCGACTCGAAAACCCCCTCAAGCCCGCGGGAATTGAAACGCCTCGCATGGTTAAACGGTCTTGGGTCTATGGCGATGTAGATTTTGCGTTTGAGGTCGAGCCCCACAAATCTGAGGCTGGGAACCGCGGACTGCACATTCACTGCCAGCAAAGGCCCCGGCTCGGGTTTAGGGGAGGTGTTTAGTTTCGGAAGTTTTGGGTTTAGGGTTTAGGGTTTAGGGTTTAGGGTTTAGGGGGTAAGGTTGCAACATTGAGGCCTTCTGGAAGAGGGGGTCTTGTGCAACTTGAAGGGTTTGAAATATGTTCATGGCTTATGTCGGGCCCTTAAGGACTGGAAATGCAGAAACCAAGAAGAAAGAAACTTTGTCATTGTGGGGTAACATTTTGCATTTTTCTGGGTACTTAAACTCAAGAAGCAATATGAATTTTAAATTGTTCATACTCTCCCAACCATGAACTAGAGCAACCTCTAGGGGCCGAAGCGAGCCGCATTCGAATTAGTTGAGGCTCTATTTGTAAACAACTGAGAGTAAAGAACACGGGCGTGACCTTTCAAAACCCTGCGGCAGCAGGATGCTCGAGCTGAGTGTAGGGCTTCAGGGGCTATAGGGCTGGTGCGTTCGGGGGATCTTGTGAGCCGTAAAACGAGTTTTACTGCACCAAGCACTTTGGTACGACCGTCCGCGGTTGCTCTCCGCAACATGTGCTGCGTGGGAAGCTTCGGTCGAGGCGCACGTAGACTAGTGTCTAGTGTTTAACCCTAAACCCTAAACCCTAAACCCTAAACCCTAAACCCTAAACCCTAAACCTAGGACCCCAGCTGCCAACCCACGAAGCACAGCAAAGAGAGCAGCCACCCTAAAGCATACGCCCTGCAAGCTTTGTGTATCAAGACCCCTCACTGAACGACAAAAATGTCGTTCAAACGACCCTAACCTCTAGGGACCCCTAGAGGCCCTCGACCCTCAACCAGTTTGCCCTAAACCCTAAACCCTAAACCCTAGACCCTAGACCCTAGACCCTAAACCCAAACCCCTAAACCCTAAACCCTAAACAACCCAAATGAGCCAGGGGCGCTAATCAGCGACCTGAAAGCCCAGCATCAGCCTCCTGGCACGGTTCTGTCGATTTTTTTTTGGCTTTGGTTGTATCTCTGCAGTACTCATTCTATGACTCCAGTGGTACCTTTATCTCTTTGGCTAGGGTTAGGCTGGCAGGCTTCTTTAAAAAGCCGAGCAAGCTTTTCTGATTGCTACGTTACTTGGGCTAGAAATCATAAGCTTCGGAGTTTGAGGGGTTGGCAGAACTTGCACCTTCTTAGGGCCATCCGGGTAAGAGGTTGGCGGGCTCGCAGAAAGCGGAGGCTTAAGCCGCAGTCTACTATTCCGCCTCGCCCCAAATGTCAGACCTAGCCAAAAACCCTCAATTACCTAAAGCCCCCGCGAAAAGCCCAGAGCCACTTAAACCTTAATCAGCATGCTTTTAAGCCCAAGAGCATTTGTCGCCCGCACCGCCCCTCCTAAACCCTAACCCTTAACCTCTAAACCCCTAAACCCGAAACCTAAACCCTAAACCCTAATCCCTAACCCTAAACCCTAAACCCTAAACCCAAACCCTAAACCCTCAACCCTAAACCCTAAACCCCCCCCAGGCTGCAGTTTGAGGAGGTGCTCTTCGTGGACGACGACCCTCGGGAACTTCAGAGTGCGGCCCGCGTCTGCCGCACGCACCTGGTGAAGGCGCGGGGCTCAGGGTTTAGGAGTTTAGGAGTTTAGGAGTTTAGGAGTTTAGGAGTTTAGGAGTTTAGGAGTTTAGGAGTTTAGGAGTTTAGGAGTTTAGGAGTTTAGGAGTTTAGGAGTTTAGGAGTTTAGGAGTTTAGGAGTTTAGGGTTTAGGAGTTTAGGGTTTAAGGGCTTATAGGGTTTAGGAGTTTGAGGGTTTAGAGTTCAGGAGTTTAGGGTTTAGGGCTTAGGGATATGGGGGTTTGCGAAATTCGGGGTACCTTATGGGGGCTCCGTTTCATGAGGGGGATCCTATTACTTGGGCGTCTATATTCGGGGTCCCTTATTTTCGTAAACCCCCACCAAACACCACTCAACAGAGGCTTCCCCCCAAAATAACAAAGCGATAGACGCCAAAGTCTGCCCTGAACCCTCCACTTTCTAAGCTTCCGACACCTGGCCCAATCAGCGCTTTGATGAAGTAAAGTTGAGCCGTACAAATGTAAGCGCTGGATATAGGGCTTCGGTATGCTTCGGTCACGACATTGCGAGAGCAGGACTTAGGTTTTCTACAAACTCCACCAACGCGACATTCTCAGCTAGGCTTTAGTCGTCGGGTTGGTTGGCCGCATTCTTTCATCGATGCAAGCAGGGACGAGTCTGCTTGACGATGCTTGCGTAGTTGTAAGTAGGGTCAGGGGCCTACCGCCAACCTCCAACTCGAAAGTTATGGCTCCTCACGAAACGTAAAGATGACCAGCACGACCGCGGTGGGCGGACGAAGTTCGAAGGTTAAGGTGTGTAGACCCTGGGACCTAGTGTCAGACGCCGGTTCGCATCATTGTAAACCCTCAATCGCCAGACGAAGTTGAGAATTGCTCAGGCATGGTAAGAATCGAAGAAGATTTTTACGTACGGGTTCCGACTTGGGCCAGGGAATCGATCATCTCTTCGTCATCAATGTGCATCTTGAACAGAATCCGATGCACACAAGGACAACTACCTTGGAGGAGCCTCGTAGGTGATGTGTTACATGCGCCGCTTTCCTTTCCTGCAATGCCCCAACTCCTTACCCAGCAGAAAGCTTCCCACCATTCGGAACAAAAGTGGGCATCGGTGCAGGGCGCGTCCGGGGCACCTATGTCTGGCCTCAGCCAGGACCCCTGAAGAGCAAACGTATGTGGAGGTTAGGGTTAGGGTAGGGTTTAGGGTTTAGGGTTTAGGGTTTAGGGTTTAGGGTTTAGGGTTTAGGGTTTAGGGTTTAGGGTTTAGGGTCTAGGGTCTAGGGTTTAGGGTTTAGGGTTTAGGTTTTAGGGTTTAGGGTTTAGGGTTTAGGGTTTAGGGTTGGCGCTTCAGGGTTGGAAGGTGGGGGCTGCAGGCTGCAGGGGTTTGGGGGGGTCCCCTAGCCCATTTCTGTGAAGCTCTCGGTGTACATTTGCAAAAGTTCTGGCTCTGGGGTTGGTCAGTCTGTTGGTGTGCGAAGCTTCTTTTGGTACAAGATTTCGAAGTCCTCGGCTGCCGGCTGAAAATCACAATTGCAAGCGCAAACGTCTTGCAACATCTGCGGATGACAGGGCTTCATGTGCATATAACTTTGTTGGAGGACGATCTTGATGAAATCCTGGCCATCGTCGCGCCATGGCCATTGATATTCTGTAGTGGGCATCAGGTTGTGATGAATAAGCTAAAACATCAGGAGAAATATCCGTAGATGGTAAAGTCGATATAAGAGTATGGCAGGTTTACGTGTCGGCAACTCTCCTCTATCTAGGGGCCCAAAAACCACATCAACATGTGGGTCCTACTATTGCGGTATAAGGGCTCCTACACGGGTTTTTAGGCCTTTAGGTATACACCAAATCTGTTCTCTCGTCGTTTTGGCTGCCTTGGGTTCAGGCGCTCGGTTTTCGGAGACTCTCCGGGGTCAGAAAGTCGCCACTCTTGCGGTTTAGGGTGTAAGGTTTAGGGTTCAGGGGTTTAGGGGTTTAGGACTTAGGTGTTTAGGGGTTGAGGGGTTTAGGGGTTAGGGCTTCCTGCCTCAACTTGTGTGCTGGCAAGCATGACCCAGGAACATCGGAGACTCGCGTACAACGCAGTCCTTCTGCCGCTAGCGCAGGCAGAAGTAGGCAAAATCCGCTTTGCGCACTTCCTTCATAGTCCACTAAGCCTTTTGAAGCTTCAACCCTAACCTCAAACCTTACAAGAGCCTGCACAGACCCTAGAACTACGCTCCCAAGCGCTGAAGCCCATGGACACACCGAGGAATCCTCTCGCGCGCCGCCTGCGTCCTAACACGAGATGCTTGCGGAGCGTGGCACAAAAAGGTCCTTGCAGTAAACTCCAGAAAGTTGGAACATGGTCTAAGGAAGATCAGAGCTGGGATTCCCTTCAGTATACCTTCTTGGGGTTTGGGGATACGGATGTTCCAACTTTTTGGAGCTTACCCTAAGGGTCCATGTACCTAAATAGGGAGTACTTGGGCCTTAAAGCACTTGCTATATAGGGACTTTGGGGCCCAAGTGTATAATGATTAGGTACATGGACCCTTAGGTTACTGTAGAGAGCGTGATGTTGGACTGAGGACCCATGGGTTCGGGTCTGCAGGTTGGACTCCCGGGTTAAGTTTCCAAGATCCGTTCTTTGTTCATATTCTAGGTAGCACCTTGGGACCTTTTGTGTTTTCCCTTATTGGGTTTAAGAGGATCAAATGTTGTGACTTTTTTTTCAGAGGGTTTTATC
Source organism: Symbiodinium natans (assembly GCA_905221605.1). NCBI lineage: Eukaryota > Dinophyceae > Suessiales > Symbiodiniaceae > Symbiodinium > Symbiodinium natans. The sequence goes on along the minus strand of CAJNDS010002136.1, from coordinate 84,443 downwards.
AGGGCAGGCCTGGTATTCGTTGTCTAGCTGCCGTGTGGTACGAATAGGTGTCGGCAGAATGAAGAAGTAGCATGGCTCAGCAACGCCTAAACCCTAAACCCTAAACTCTTAGTTCTCCTCCGCCTTCGTCCCTGGCCAGAGGGTTTAAGAGTTTAAGAGTCTATAGGTTGGGATGTTGCCCCTCATACTAGCAGGGATTTAGGCGTTAGGGTTTAGGGTTTAGGGTTTAGGGTTTAGTGGGGGGTGGGGGGTGCGGGGGGGGGGGTTACTATAATCCCGATGAAGGACTGTTAGTACAAGGGGGAACATTCCAATCTATGGGGTTTGATGCAAGTTGACCCATTCCCAGCCTTGGTCAATGGCGAGGCACTTGACCTTTGCCCTAAGCTCCCTCACACGCCCAAATCCGTTGAATCCCCAAAGCCCTCGCCCCCGAAAAAACTACAGCTTCCTTTGTGTCCACTCACCCTAAACCCTAAACCCTACACCCTACACCCTACACCCTAAACCCTAAACCCTAAACCCTAAACCCTAAACCCTAAACCTTAAACCCTAACAGAAACAGGAGCTGCCACCCAAAATCGTGTTTCTGCATGCGTAGAGATTGAGGTCGAGGGGTCCATGCTGTTTCTGAGCTTGGGCTTCATTCTAAGGGCCCATGTACCTAAATAGGGAGTACTTGGGCCTTAAAGTACCTGCTAGAAAGCGACTTTGGGGCCCAAGTGTATAATAGTTAGGTACATGGACCCTGACGGCTATGCATCTGCTCTACCTTTAAGTTGAAGCCCATAGATGCATTGTATCGAACCCCCATGCCTGGAAGTCGACGCCCTGGCGAACGGCAACAGCCAGTATGAAAACTCTTGCTGGATAGGCTGCGTCTGTAATCCAGATATTTGACGGACCTCCCAGGAAGAACTGAATCCTAAACCCTAAACCCTAAACCCTAAACCCTAAACCCTAAACCCTAAACCCTAAACTCTACCCTAAACCCTAAACCCTAAACCCTAAACCCTAAACCCTAAACCCTAAACCTGAATCACTGACAAGTCAAGGGAATGTGCCAGAGGCCCCCCTCCCACTTCGACACTCGGAACCGTATGCCTCAAAAGCAGTCAGGTCCATCAACTCTAGGGTTTAGGGTTTAGGGTTTAGGGATCGGAAATCCTCTAGTCAACATCGGGCAATAGAGCCGGGTTCGACCAGAAGCTGGCCCAAAACCCTAGAACCTCAGCCACCACCCCCAGCAACCCAGAGCCCCTGGCACCTGCCGACCCCCATGAGTATTTTGCCCAGGTTCCTCCAGATCGCCCGCAGGAAGGATGCCCGATCCGTTCCCTGACTGCGGGAACGCTTGGGCTCTGCGGGAGGGAGTTTAGGGTTTAGGGTTTAGGGTTTAGGGTTTAGGGTTTAGGGTTTAGAGCTTAGGGCTGTGAGGCTGTGAGGCTTTGAGTCCCGAGCCCGAAAAGCCCAGAGTCCCAGAGCCCTTAAAAATCCTGAGCCATAGAATCTCTGGAAGCCACGGTGGGTTGATTCAATGACCTTTTCACTTTTTTCTCTGCCCGGGGGGGGGGGGTGGGTGGGGACAGGGGCCGGGGCCCATGGGCGGGCGAGGACTTGAGGATTAGCATGTGGGACGTCCGGCAGCTACGTAAGCTACGCTGGCAGTCCGAACCCCTCACTACAAACCCTAGCAACTCCGAACCGTCCCACCCCCGTAAAGCAAAAACTAGACTCTGGCGAGGAGAATGGTTGGCTAAAGACCAACCCTAAAGCGAGGGGTTGGGGGGACCTGTCATCGGCCTGGGATGGCCCCCAGGGTTCAGCCCCCCTGCAAGGCCCGGGCATATTATTCCCGCCCAATCAGCCTAAACCCTAAACCCTAAACCCCAAACCCCAAACCCTAAACCCTAAACCCCAAACCCCAAACCCTAAACCCTAAACCCTAAACCCCAAACCCTAAACCCTAAACCCAGGTGAAGATCAAGAAGAACGGGACCCAGACCAAGTTCAAGATCAGGCATCCCAAGAATTCTTTAGGGTTCGGCGTGACCTTGTGCTTCGGATTGTTCCGGGGATTAGGGTTCAAGCAGCTCTGGACGGAGGGGTTTTGGGGAGTTGGGCTTAGGGTTTAGGGTTTAGGGTTTAGGGTTTAGGGTTTAGGGTTTAGGGTTTAGGGTTTAGGGTTTAGCTTGAGGAGTAACTGCTTAGGATCTGTGGTTGTGGACAGCCGGGGTGTGGAGATTGGGGTGCAGGTGTGGTTTAGCAGGTTTGCAGGTTTTCGGATGTGGTGTAAGGTCTAGTGAGTGTAGGGTTTCTGTTAGTTGGTTTTTAGGGCTGAGCTTCGCGTTCAAGTTCTCGGGTTCAGGGGAGCAAGGTTTTCGAAGCCCTGCAGCATCCGAGCCAAACGCTTCCTGGCAGAGTCCCGGGCACATCATATACGACAAAGCAAAGTAAAAGCGCTTCAGACAGATCTTTCTGCCGATTCGTGTGTCCGGGTTTCCGAGTTTATTCAGGGCCTCAGGCTGACAGTTGAAGGGTCTCTCAGCTGCGTCTGAGCTCTTTTTTGGTTTGCGGGTGCCGTGCTAAACGAGTGCCTCAGCCCTCAAAGCTTTCCCTTTGGGAAGTCTGTGCTTATAGGCCTTATAGGAACTACGGCTTAGGGTCGGTGTGGAAGACAGAGGTGCAGCCGATACCTCTACACCCTGATCATGACCGACAAGACCAAGGCTTCGTGTCCTTGTTTTGGGGGGTTGAGTCATTGAGGTTGGGATGTTGCCCCTTATACTAGCAGTTCTTAATAGGGATTATAAATGGGGGGGACTATAATCCCTATCAAGGAGCTGTTAGTATAAGGGGGGAACATCCCAACGTAAAGGCTTTCAGGACGTACGCCGCCCCAGCTTCAAGGCTGATCCCTCAACACCCTTTTGCCAACCCCGTAAGAACCGCAACGCCCTTAAGCCCTGGAGCCCCAATCACCAACCACAAGCCTTACTTGCATACCCAAAGAGGCGCAGCCAGAAGACCCTGAAGCCACTAAGCTGCCAAGCCTAACCTGATAAATCGCCAGACATGCCAGGCTGAGAAGCTGAAGCAGTCTCTCCCGTCATGCGCTCACGGGGCTGTGGGGATCTCGCGTTCTCGGGCTTCAAGGCTTTGGGAGGTGTAGGGTTTCCGGGGGTGGGAATAATTACTAACAGTATTCCCTTATGGTTCCTTTGTAAATATACTATAATAATCCCCCCAAATCTTTTTTTTTTTTGGCCCCATATTGGGTTTTCGGGCGAGGATTTTAGTCTCATCCCTTGGTGATCCGAGATGGGATTCCCTGAGATGTCTGTACTTGGTACCGGGCAGTGGCGAGGGGGTAGAGGGGGTCGGAATAGTTGCTAGTAGTATTCCTTTCTGGTCCCTTGCATGTATATTACAGTACAATAGCACCCCAAAGACCCTATTATTTTGATTGTTGAGGCTCCTAGAGTACAGGGGCCCCTAAACCCTAAACCCTAAACCCCTGAACCCTATAGCAAAAACACATAGTACAGGGGGCCCCCAATTGCACAAAGCTGCCCACTCCCCAGGCCATCGCTGCAGAAGAAGGAGATCTGAGGCCGGCGCAGGACCGAGGCACTGCTTCATCAGACCGCCCGTGGAAAAAAACAGGGTTTCGGGTTTAGGGTTTAGTGTTTAGGGTTTAGGGATTAGGGTTTAGGGTTCAGGGTTCAGGGTTTAGGGTTTATAGCTTAGGGTTCATAGGGTTTATAGAGTTTATAGGGTTTAGGGAGGCACGCCCTGCCACACTCCCACTCCAAAAGTACAAGAGCTGAGGGTTACTCATGGTTTAGTTAGGGTTTTGGGTTTTTGGGCTAGCTCCCCCCAACCCATACTAACCCGACAGGCAGTCGCGAGCTTAAGGCCCCCAGATTGGGGCATTGGAGTTTGTTTAGATCCTGTGGGGGGCAGTCTTTTCCCTGGGATTTTAAGACCCAAGGTATAGCATAGGGCCCTCAACCCTCAACCCTCAACCCTCAACCCTAAACCCTAAACCCTAAACCTTCAACCCTAAACCCCAAACCCCAAAGGTGTAGCATAGGGCACTGTAGGACTTAAGGTGCCTGAGCCCTTAGCTCACCGTGGGCAAGCCCACAGGCTCCGGCCCTAAACCCGGAAGTCGCCAAACATCCCCTGGTCACCTCGAATCAGCCTTTCCAAGCTCATGCTTTGAGGACTGCAGAGGTATGTTAAGGGTTTAGCAGGGTTTAGGGTTTGGGGTTTAGGGCTTAGGGTCTCAGTATACAGCTCTTTGTTCAAACTCGAGGTTTCGTCTTGGGATTCTGTTCTCGATCGCCTCGGTTTCCCCGCTGCAGTCGTCCAAGGTTCAGGTACACAAAATGATGTGCATGTTGCGTGCTTGCCTGAGCAGCTGGCGAAGGCTTCGCAGCACTGCAAGGTGAACGCAGTTGTGGGCTCAATCTCCAGGTAAAGCATCAGCAGCTGCAGAGACTGTGCTGTTGCCCCTCGGCAAGTTCAGACATGAACCATTGGTTGCTGTGCCCTAAGCCCTAAACCCTAAACCCTTAACCCTTAAAGTGGTGTGCATGCCCCTTGAGCCCTCTTGGGGCTAGACTGTCTGCTTCGCGCCGAATGTAGGATGCAGAGACTAAGAGTGTGGGGCGAAGAGGTTCTGCAGCTTCTTGCGCGTCTCTGAAAGTTGAGACGAGTTGAGACACCTTAAAGCTTCGTGTGCTCGGGGAAGAGGGGAAGAGTCCTGAATGCAGGGAGGGTCGGAAACCCCGAGCTGGGGAAGCTTAGAGTACTTCTATCTCTGAACCCTTTGCAGATTGAATACAGGAGTCCAAAAATCCTAGTGTCACAGCCGAAAAATCTAAAGCCCTTACGGCTTAAGACTTAAGACAGACTAGTCGTGCAAGGCTCGATCCGTGTCCATTGCAGTCATGCGGCAGCCTAGCACTCAGACCCACCCTGATGACTCGGGGGTGCTTCCGCGAAAGTTTGTGCCAGTAGAATCTGGCCGGGAGGCATCGAATCTAGATTCCTCTAGCTGGCGTTTCATCGCCTGCGTCAGGGTCCATTCGCGTCAGGGCTTTCAACTACATAGCAAGCCCTTCAGGGCAACGCAGAGACCCTCACCGCACATCTCATTCCCAAATTCCACCTTTCTACCTTGCACCAAGCCTAGAATCTAGAAAGGCCTAAATGGGTACTAGGATGCATGAGCCCGTTCGTTGCTTCCACGTGCTCGGGCGTTGGGGCTTAGATTGCGCCTTCAAGAAGATTCTACTTTGACTCCAAACCGCCCGTGAAGGAGAAAAAGAACAAACCCATGGGTCCGGCTGTGGAGTCAAGCAGCTTTGATCTTGAGCTGTGTCAAGCCGAAGGATATGCCGATTTTATTATTATTATTGTTATTATTATTATTAGGGTGGTGGGTCAGTATTGCGGGGAATGGGTCAAGATATGGACTCTTCAGCTTTTCTGGCTCAGAAATGGCATGTCTCTGCCATGTCCTGCCATGAGACCACGTGAAGAGGTGCGTCCCAAGTTGAGACGTAGTTCTCATACCGCACCACGCAGCCGAAGGTCCTAGGAGTCCACCTGAAACCCTCAGCACCCCTGGAGCACCCGACCCTCTAAGCCCTGCAGGGTTTAGGGTTTAGGGTTTAGGGTTTAGGGTTTAGGGTTTAGGGTTTAGGGTTTAGGGTTTATGCACCCTTTCGAAAGCCCAAGCAGCCTTCCGAACTTCCGCCCCCCCCTTCTAGAGCCATGGGCCTGTCAGCACGCCGTGGCGTGTTAGGTCCCCTCACAGCTGCCTTGGTGCTGCTGTCCACGATGCTGTTGAGCTTCAGGCAGCCCCAGCACCACAAGGGACTGCTACTGCGCGCCATTCGTCCTGTTCTCAAAGTCAAAGCGCTCTGGATTTGAAATCAGGCGGTACCGTGGTTATGTGCGACATGAATTACATACTTGAGTCGACACTCCCTGACTGTAGCCAGACCTATAAATTCGTTACGTGAATCGCAAGCACGACCTCACAGGACCGTTAGCGCAGTCAACGACCAGCAATTCTTAGAGCAGGCATGCAGCGACGGCTGTCAGCCATAAATTGCCTTTAAGAAGGCTGTGTGATAAATTGCTGCGGAATAGAGTGTAGAGCCCCTTATGGTATATGTTGCTTCTGGGTACTGCGTACACTCTCAAAACAGGGGATTTCGGATAGTTTTCTCTTGCAGCCGCTGAAGGAATTGGCTTTGGCCTTTTTGTAGTTGACGACTAATTAATCCACTCCCGTTACTACTACCCCCTCCCAACCCCCTAACATTCACCACTGCCAGTACAGTTAAGATATAGTGTATGGGAATATTTAACATTGGGGGGTACAAGGGGGGTTTTATGAGGGTCAAGGGATAATTGTGACAGGAAAGGGGGGTGGGGTGGAGGGGGGGGGGGGGTGGGGGGGTGGGGGGGGGGGGGGGGGGTGGGGGGTGGTTCTCAGTGAGTCCGGACCCTCCACGCCATGAAGAAAAAAAAATTTGGATGGGGGGAAGGGTTGGGTTAGGGGAGGCCCGATCCGGGTCTGCTTGTTCAGACGCTTCTCGGCAGGAAGCCGAGGCGAATAGAGCCGATGCTTGTGGGAGCCTGAAGTTGATATGATTTCCGGCCACAACCCGACATCATCCCTGTGGTTCTTAGTAGGGAATGAGGAAATGAGGGCCCTATATACCCTTTCAGGGATTCTACTCAATACCTACTAAGCACCAGCCAGTCACCATCAGCTGGTTCAGACCACCAGTCCGCCTTGCCCAAAAACACATCCAACAGTCTCCCCCAACTTTTCTGGGGAGTTTCAAGCCCTAAGCCCAACCCTGACTAATTAAACCCTCAACCCTAAAACCCTTAACCCCCCAAACCACCACTACTACTACTCCTACTACTACTACTACTAATACTACTACTACTACTACTACTACTACTACTACTACTACTACTACTACTACTACTACTACTACTACTACTACTACTACTAATACTAATACTACTACTACTACTACTACTACTACTACTACTACTACTACTACTACTACTACTACTACTACTACTACTACTACCTATACTAAAACTAATGGAAAATCCTACAAGGATTTAGGCGAATGCAATTGAGGAGGCCCTGGCCGAAAAGATTGATCAACCAAGGGGGGGGGGGGGGGGTTATTAATGTGAAAGTCAACATTAAGCCCTAAACCCTAAACCCGAAACCCTAAACCCTAAACCCTAAACCCTAAACCCTAAACCCTAAACCCTAAACCCTAAACCCTAAACCCTAAACCCTAAACCCTAATCAAAGGGGTCCCTTTTAAAAGCGGACAGGCTCGGCCGGGCCTTCGTCGGCAGTGCGCGAGTTGCAGGCCGGAGCTTCACGTGAGCCCTAAGCCCTAAACCCTAACCCATCCTAAACCATCCTAGACCCTAAACCCTAAACCCTAAACCCCAAACCCCAAACCCCAAACCCCAAACCCTAACCCTCCCTTCAAGCTCAGGCTCAGACTTGCAAGTTTTTGTGTTAAGTTCTGGCTTTGGGGGTTGGCAATCGGGGTTGCGGGGTTGATGGTTTCAGGTGCTGGTATTTCTTATCGTCCATGTTCAGGGTAGAGCCTGGACCTAAACCTTTTCACCCCTTGCATCTCCACACCCTAAAACCTAACAGCTAAGACACGAACATCTGCATGACAACCCTCAATCCGTAAACTCTAAACCCTAAACCCTAAACCCTTGACGGATAGGCCGACTCAGCTCCGGCGTCCTCCGTCATGCAGGAACCGCCCAAGGCACTCCGTCGGTTTCGAAGGGTCCATGTTTTGGGTTCTCGGCTTGCGGTTTGCTTTTATGGCTTCGGGTTTAGGATTTAGGGTTTAGGGGTTCAGGGTTTTATGCAGATGCTTCGAGGGAGGGGGCGGGGGGGTTGGGGAAGAGCTTTCTGCCGAGTCCTTCGGAGAGCAGCTGGGACAGCGTGCCTTCAGAAATTCAGCGTTGTCGGGATTGTCTCTGCACAGCAAGTCAGACCTGCAATCGGCTAGACTCTCAGTTGTACATGTAACATTGGGATGTTCACCCTTATACTCGCAGTCCTTAATAGGGAGTCTAGTAGGGGGCTGAATAATCCCCATTCAGGACTGTTAGTATAAGGGGGGAACATCCCAGATGTAACGTCTCTACAGGTACAATTCAGTTGCAGGTTGCCGGGCAATCATCCGTTGTTCTAAGGTTAGAAGCAGCAACGCAACATTGGGAACACAGCATTAACCTTGGTTCTGTGTGTTGCCTTGGGTGTTTGGTATCTTCAGGCACCTTCAACGAAGAAGCCCTGCTCTCCAGAAAACCCTAAACCCTAAACCCTAAACCCTGCTCCCCAGAAAGCCCAGAGGTGTGCTGGAAGACGTCGCCACCTGGCCGCCGCGCGAAATGCGCCGGTCGCTGGGAACAGCACACAACAACACAACAGTCCTTGCGAGCAGGTGTCACTATGATGATAGGCTGGGAGCCGACAAGTCCTACAGGTCCTACACCTCAAGCCACCTTTATCCCCCAAATAGAATAGAATCCCCTTAAAGGGACCCCCCCAAAAAGGGTGCCCCCATTTTCGGTTAAACCCCCAAATGGCTCTGCAGACAAAGCACACCCGCGAATGCCCCAGAGAACCCTAAACTTACCCTAAACCCTAAACCCTAAACCCTAAACCCTAAACCCTAAACCCTAAACCCTAAACCCGCATGAACCCTGAATGCCCACCGGCAGCTCCGCTGTGTGGACCTCTGCCCCTGAAATTTGCTTCAAAAGCACCTAAGGTCGAAGAAAGCCCTTAGACCGACTTAAACTTAAAATTTCAAGCCCTAATTTAGGGGTCGGAATATAGTTCACTTATAATCCCTTTATATACTAGAATAAACCCTGAACCCTAAGCCCTAAACCCTAAACCAGCCCCAGAACCCTTTTCTAATTATGAAGGGCCCCCTCTGCGCGATGATAAGACTCCTGCGGTATGGCCAGACGGTAAGGCTCAGTAAGGTTCATCTTCGTTTTTTTCCCTATATATAACCCTAAACCCTAAACTCCAAAGCCGCTAGCGACCGGGACCCCCAGATTCCAAATGAAAACACGGCTCATCAACGCACCATGGGCATGGCGGCGATATGGGGGTGTTTCCGAAATTAGGGGGTGCCTTATTGGGGTCCTTACGAAAGGGAATCCTACTATTTGGGGATGTATGTTGCGGTTCCCCTGTTTTTGGAAAGCCCCATGTAGTTCTGTTTACAACGGGTTTACGTGCAGGTCCCCCGTAAGGAATGACCAGACACGGTCAGACGTGCTTCAAAAGTCTGAGCAGCCAGGTATTTGGACGAACGAGGCGTTCGCCATAATGCCTGTTGGCTAAATTTTCAGGGCTTCACGCCTTAAACCCTAAACCCTAAACCCTAAACCCTAAACCCTAAACCCTAAACCCTAAACCCTAAACCCTAAACCCGGCTTCACGGGTCGAATTGACAACTGTTCAGGTCTTAGGTTTGACCCAAGACCCCCTAAGTCTCAGAGAGTCGGTGGGTTTCAGATTGACAGTAATGTGCAAGAGTTGTCCTTCAAGGGAAGGTTCATGGGCCCTTCATGTGGTCCCTTACCCTCTTTAAAGGGCTCTGAAGTATGAGCCCTTTGGATTCTAAAGGGCCCCCTTCAATCGCCTCAAGGATTGCTTTGAGAAGTCAGAGCTCATCGCGCGCGTAGAGGAGGCTATGTCCAGCAATCTGCCGAAGGCAGGCTGGAGGGTTCAGGGTTTGGGTTTGGGGTTTAGGGTTCAGGGTTTAGGGTTCAGGGGTCAGGGTTTAGGGGTCCAGGGTTGGCCCAAGCAACCTTCGAAAATTCCGGAGGAGGAGGGTTGTAGGGTTGTGGTTGTTGTTGGCGTTGTTGGGTTGGGTTGGGTGGTGGGGGGAGGTTGGTTGCTGGGGTGGGGGGAAGGGCCCGGGGCGTGTGCAGCAAACCTTGTATCGGGTACCCCAAGAGCATCAGCCTGATTATGTTTCTGCTTCTTCTGCCCTGTGTGGTCACTTCTGATAAGGGGTTTAAGGAGGGACCCCTAGAAGGGACCCTGAACTTTATTCCCCTATATAACCCCTTATATACCTTAGATAGTCCCTGTATACCGAAGTAGCCTCTAAATAACCCCCAAATAACCCCTTAGGTCCCTTATAAGGGTCCTTAGTCGCTTGATTCTACTGGGGATACCAGGGCATCGTCTCCTGAAGCCTAAACCCTAAACCCTAAACCCTAAACCCTAAACCCTAAACCCTAAACCCTAAACCCTAAAGGCAGGGGGGGCTCAGCTCAGCGAGGCTGACGAGCCGTCAGCCGCTGCTGCCTCCCAGTCGGATCCAGCCCCTTTGTGCTGGTTTAGGGTTTAGGGTTTAGGGTTTAGGGTTTAGGGTTTAGGGTTTAGGGTTAAGGGTTAAGGGTTACGGGTTAGGTCCCAAGGCACCGCCAAATGAAGCCTCAAATCCCAAACTCCCCCTCAAATAACATGAACATGTTTGTCGTGCAAGAGGATCATGGTCAGAGTAATTTTATGAATTTTACAGCTCTGACTTGCCTCGAGCCCGAAACACCCTGAAGCCCTGCGACTGCAAACCCCTAGGCCTTGCACACGTGAACACTAAGCTCCCACAAACCTGCAAAGCACGTATATATGTGTAAATATACACGTCTACCTATACATGCATCAACAGAGAATAGTAGGATTCCCCTATAATAAGGACCCCAATAAGGTACCCTGATATCGGAAACCCCATATACATACACAATATACATACAATATATCTATATACACATAAAATACTATATATAGATAGATAGATATATATATATATATAGGTATATATATATATATATATATGTGTGTATTATATTACTGTGCCCCTCCCCAGAATCGTGGGTTTAGGGTTTAGGGTTTAAGTTTAGGGTTCAAGGTTCAAGGTTTTGGGGTTTGTACCCGGAACCCTGAACCTTGAACCCTAAACCCTAGACCATGAGCCCTAAACCCTAAACCCATGCTTCTGAGCCTTACGCCCCGCCGCTGAATCCTTCAGGGACCCGAAACCCTAAACCCCAAGCCCTAAACCCTAAACCCTAAACCCTAAACCCTAAACCCTAAACCCTAAACGCCCCTCCCCTGAATCGTGGTGCCCATGCCTCAGCTCCGGGATGCCGGGACGCGCTTCGCCCACTTCGGCGAGCTGGTGGAGCTGCCAAGTGCCCAGAGCCCCCGCGGGCGTTAGTTAGGGTTTAGGGTTTAGGGTTGAGGGTTGAGGGTTGAGGGTTGAGGGTTTAGGGTTTAGGGTTTAGGGTTTAGGGTTTAGGGTTTAGGGTTTATCCGGAGTCAAGGGAGAGGCTTATGTAGGTTCACTCTGAATTCTTCGGAACAAAGGATAAGGATAATTTGGGGATGTTCGAAACGAAAGTTTGTCAAGAGCTAAGCTAAGGAAGGAAGATGGCGTCTTCATCTTCCTGCATGGCTTTGGCGACTCCGGCCGAGGCGTGTTCTACAATTTGCTTAGGGTCCCCCAAAAAATGAACAAATAAATCATAATCCCCATATATTGCCCTTAGAAGGAAGACTTTTGATTTTTTGGGGTTCTCAAGCAAATGGTAGTTATAGGTTTTTAGACTGCCGGCTGAGGCAAGCTCTTCGTGCTTGCTCTGCATCTCACGCCCCTGACTTAAAAGGATCCTAATGGGAACCCCAAACAAAAAACATCCAGGATTGTTCTTAGCACAAAAGGGGGATTGCATGTATTGACCCTGGTGGGTATGTTCCTACTAAATATTCCTACGAATTTTTTGGGGTTCCCTGATTGGGGTTCTCATGAACGTCTCTGTATGATTTGCGGGCCAGGGGTCAGGGTTCGGATGTTTAGGAGAAAGCACAGGAGCTATCTACCACCGAGTATTTCCCCCTCGGTGTGATGAACCCGAATCACGAACGATTCCGGCAAAAAACCCAAGCTTTCGACTCCAACATGTTCCCATCCCTCCAATCCCACATCCTAAGTACAGGCGCTTCGCCTGTAATCCATACCTCCACTACCCGAAACCCTCTTCCCCACCCCCCAAAAGGCTCCTGAACCCTAACCCCTAAAGCCTAAACCCTAAACCCTAACCCCTAAACCCTAAACCCTAAACCCTAAGCCCTAAGCCCTAAACCCTCAACCCTCAACCCTCAACCCTAAACCCTAAACGCTAAGCCCAGAACTGTCAGAGGCTTTGTGAGCCAGCTGCCCAACTTGCTGAGCCTGCCCTCGGTGCGCTACGTACTGCCCACGGCACCGGCTTTGAGTGGAGCCTTGACAGCTCGGTCGGTTCGGTCTTTGGGTTTGGGGTTTGGGGTTTAGGGTTTAGGGTTTAGGGTTTAGGGTTTAGGGTTTAGGGTTTAGGAATTTGGGTAAATCCTAACCTTGTAAAACCATCCTAAGCAACGCCTCAAACACCGCCTAAACTCACCCCAATATTTCGAACCGCAAACCTGTAGGATGCAGAAGATGAGATGCGAGGAACCCGAGGGCTTGAGTTCAGGGGGGGGGGGGGCTTGACCAAGGGAGGCTTGTTTTTGGGGGACTCAGTTGCCCCTTGCAAATCAGGAATGCGGTCCTGGTTCTCAGCCGCCGCAATGATGGGCGGCGCGTCGGTTGGAGGGGAGGCCGTGCGCGAAAGCATTGACTACGCGGCCTGGCCCTGATGCGAACCCTAAACCCTAAACCCTAAACCCTAAACCCTAAACCCTAAACCCTAAACCCTAAACCCTAAACCCTAAACCCTAAACCCTAAACCCTAAACCCTGAACCCTGAACCCTGAACCCTGAACCCTAAACCCTACTGATGCGATACATTGGTCAGCCAGGGGGTCTGCCAACCCTTATATGGGGGTGTGCGAAAATAGGGAGACCCCCAAAATAGACCCCCAAAGAGGAGGATCCCCTTATAATAGAAGGACCCCAAAAAGGTACCCCTAATATACAGTAAACCCCCCCATATGCGTAAAATTTCCCCTGATGATATAAGGACCCCCAAAAAGGTACCCCTCAATAATATGCACGTTTCCCGTGTCGAATCGGGGCAGTAAATCCCCAATGTAGGCCTCCAGCAGTGGCAAGCCAGAGGTTGCACGCACTCAAGCGCGCAAGATCCGACTTGAATGTTCATGGTGATTATGAACCAATCATAGCTGCACTTCTACCCCACGTCCAAGCCCCTTAAGTGCCCCAATATGGTTATAAGTACAGTTCTAAGTACAGTCATAGTTTCTTAGTAAGTACCATGAACCTCCAAGTAGAGCCTGATCGTGGGCTTCCCCCCAAGACAAAAAACAGCGGCAGGCCTCTCAAATGCATAGGACTTACCTGGGACCCTCTTTACCTACACAATTTCGGGTTATACCTACTAATTCAGGGTAACTATACTACTAGACTGTGAGCAAAGAGGGTCCCAGGCAGGCAGGGTAAGTTTAGGGTTTGGGGTTTAGGGTTTAGAGTTTAGGGTTTAGGGTTTAGGGTTTAGGCCCTGCATCCTTGGCATCAAAGGTCCACGTGCTGATCCGACGGGAGATTGCTCGTGGCATCCCGAGTGAGCTTCAGTTGCAACTTGAGGTTTAGGGTTTTAGGGTTTTAGGGTTTTTGGGTTTTGGGGTTTTAGGGTTTTAGGGATTTAGGGATTTAGGGACTAGGGTTTAGCAACTTCAGGCGTCAGATGTTCGGAGTACTATACAGCTTCATTGATTCATACACACTAGACGGGGTATAGAGTATAGAGTCTATGCCCGAGGTATTCATCCGGCTCAAAGGATGTGTCGTTCATTGCGTGCTCGTGATGATCACGTGGTGGCCTTTCTTCGCCAGCTCCCTCGTCGTCGGGAGAGCTCGCTTCAACAAACTCTCTAGAGCAAAGATTCAGCTGCTTCAGGGATCCGATTCAAACAAAGGATCCGCATCCCCTCGGCTTGCTCGAAGGTTCTGAGGATCATAGGCAGTCGGAAGTAAAGCCAATGTGCAGCAGCAACCCACGTTGGCAGAAGAGCTACCCATGAGATTCCATGCCTAGGCAAAAAACCTGCACCCTCACAGCCCCAACCTAAACCCTAAACCCTAAACCCTAAACCCTAAACCCTAAACCCTAAACCCTAAACCCTAAACCCTAAACCTTAATCTCCGAACATCTCAGGAGAAGATCTTTGTCGGCGGCTTTTCTCAAGGCGGCTGCATCGCAGTACAGGCTCCGCGTGCCAGTGTGGATTGAAAGGAGACCTGCCACGGTTGAGGGTTGAGGGTTGAGGGTTTAGGGTTTAGGGTTTAGGGTTTAGGGGACGTTGAAAATTGCCGCCCCTTCAGAC
>CAJNDS010002136.1:12500-65000 GCA_905221605.1 Symbiodinium natans | reverse complement strand
CACTTCTCCTGGATGCCGGGATCAGTGCAACTTGGGATGGCAACAAGGGGCCGAGGGCTCTGAGAGCTGGGCGTAGAGCTTAGGGTTTAGGGTTTAGGCTTTCGGGTTTAGGGTTAGGGTTTAGGCTTTCGGGTTACGGTTTGGGGTTTAGGGTTTAAAGTTTAAGAGTTTAGGGTTCAACTTTGGGGTTGTTCACACTCACGTGGCAGCTCATAGAGAGTGGAGGAGGGAGTCTTGTGGTCACTCTAAACCTTGAGCCGGGAGTTTAGGGTTTAGGGTTTAGGGTTTAGGGTTTATAGGGTTTATAGGGTTTAGGACTTTGGTCAGGGATCCAAGGCTAAGCTCTGGGCTTCTGGGCTTCCGACTGATAGACGCCCTTGGAGCCCAGAGCTAAAGCCAAGCACCAGAAGCTTCAGTACACAAATCCCTACCGGTTCAAGCGTCGCGGAAACCCACCCTTGAGCATTCCTGAGCAGGAACTCCTTACACGGAGCCCGCCCTGAGTCGTGCCAAGAAAACCTGAACCCTAGTGCGAGCCTCAAGTCTGGAACCCTAAAGCTGAAAAAACAGCCACTCTCCTACAACAGTCGGCCTCAGGTGGTGGGCTGCTTTGAAAAGTCAGAGCTTCTGGAACGTGCGCGCGCGTCCCTGCTTTGAGAACCCGGCTATCGGATCATCCTGGACGTAGTTTGCGCGTGAACTCCGGACAACATGCCTGCCCTTAAGCCCCAAACCCTAAAACCCTAAACTCCCCCAGAGGAGCGGCGTACAGATACTCTTCTCGCTGCTCTGGAGCACCTCCCTTGGGTAGTGACGGGTACGGGTAGCGGAGTCTCCGACTCCCAAGCGCCCTGAACCCTTACGCCTCGCTAAGGGTTCGAGGTGATGTATCCTTTCGGGGGCGGCATGATTCCGAATATTATTCCCTCTTTGTCCCTACATAATTTTACGATACTTCCGCCCCCAAACCACACCCTAATCATTTAAGGCCCCTGCATTACCCAAGGGAGGTCACAAGTGCATGGTGTTTTCCCGGCCTGAGTTGTACAGAACACATGCCAGGCCAGAAGTTTTCTGGGCTGCGGGCCCACTTCAGAATCTCTGAGCCCTGAATCCCTACAGGCTAGGGCCAGGGCACCCCGAACCCTGAACCGTAAACCCTAGGGTTGGGAGCTTACTAGGCCCATTACAAAAACCCCAAGGCCGAATTAGGGCTTACATGTGTTGCATTCTGGGAAGTCTGTCGGGGAGTATAGGGATGTGGCGATTGTGCTCTGCCATGGCGTTGATGCCCAGAATCGTTCACCAGCGCGTGGATGGCACGCCGCGAAAGCGCGAAGACGGCTTCTATGATGGCTACGCCTTGCACCCTAAACATCCCTAAGCCCCTGCTTGGCTGAGCAGCTAACCTTTAACTCCTTGGTACATAGAAGCCTACCAGAATTGAAAGGTTAACCCGTTTTTAGGGCCAGGGTACTCAGTAACTAAGCCGAAAACCGCAGGACTCAGAGCTGCTGAAGTCTTCATAGGTTTAGGGTTTAGGGTTTAGGGTTTAAGGTGATTGGAACTCAGGTCTGCGAACGGGCCGGGGTCTAGCGGAGAGAGCATCATATGGGGGTGTACCTAATTGGGGTCCTTATTATAAGGGGATCCTACTATTTGGGGTCTATATTCGGGGTCCCTTATTCTTGTCAACCCCCCCAAATTGCTAGAGGGCACTGCTGGCTGGCGGCAAGCAGGATTAGTAGGCAGGGGCGCAGACGATGACTCGCACAGTTAAGTGGATTCTAAGCCTTCAACCCTCAAAATCCTTCAGCCCCATGCAGGGATGCACCCGTTTCGAGCCCGGGAATCCCACAGTCGCCAGTGAATGGCCCATAGTTTTATCTTGGGAGGGGCTAGACAGGGAAACCCAATGGTCCGCAGAATCCCAAACCTCAAAACGCATAACATAATATAACATAATATAACATAACATAACATAATATAACACGGTATAACATAGTATAACATAATGAAACATAGTATATGTTGAGAGCCGAACCCACAAACACGATCAGGCCAGAAGATGCTATCTCGCATTGTTGCCACGCTGACGAGGTCTGCCGGGTGGTTCCGGGTTCAAGATGCTACAACAGGTTTCGTGCGCCAGTTTTCAGGGGCTTCATTCGGGTTCTGGACTTCAAGGTTTGGGAAGACAAGTCAGTAGCTTGAAGCAGCTTGAACATGAAGCAATAAAGAAAGAAATGGAAGAAGATGACATAGCGGTGCCGTGGCGCATGCAAGCACTAGTGACCTAGGCCCTTAGGAACATGACATATTTTCCCTTATTGAGTTTAACAGGATCATATTCAGGAGTATGTTTCAGGGGGTTTTGGGGGCCATCCTAGTCCCTAATCGGCTTTTCTGCGTGCTGGTTCTGGTTGATCTGTCGTCAGGTAAAGTGTGATACCCGACTCAAGCTCGTCCAGCCCCGTCTTTTGAAACATGAACTGTTTGCTTAACCCGCCTGAACCCTGAACCCTAAACCCTAAACCCTCGCCACCACAGCTCGCCTGCACTGCAGGAGTCGGGCACAGAGGAGATGGATGCGAGCCTCTACCTTTGCAAGAGGCAACTTGTTGGGCATGCATCCTGTTGGGAAGGCCTCTCTCTCTCTCCCGCTCTTTCTCTCTCTCTCTCTCGCTTTTCTCTCTCTCTCTCTCTCTGTCTATTTCTCTCCTTTTTTTATATGAATTCAACGGCTCAGGAGTGAAGAGTCTCAGCAGTATACACTCCCTTGACGGGTCATATGCATAGGTCTGCAGTGCATCTCAAGATGCGCCGCAACTCAAGGGCACTGGGTCCGAAAGCACCCGGATGCGCGGGATCTTCTCAGGCTTTCGGCATCTCTTCAAGCCCAGAGGCGTTTCGGGTTTAGGGTTTAGGGTTTAGGCCTTCCGGATCCCACAGATCTGGAATCTAGAGATCCTTCAATCAACCGTGCAGCTGTGGCGGCAACAGCTGGGTTTCTTGCAGCCGTCCTTCATCTACATCTTCACCAGGATGGGCTATTACGCCCTACAATCCCCATAATCAACCCTAAAAAGGGCCTTTTTTATGGGTGATAGGGTGTAAGAGCCCATCCTGGCATACTAAAAGATCGTAACGCGTGGACCTCATGACTGTTCAGCTCTAGACACCCTGCCTGCATGGTGCAAGGAGACGTGCGTACTGCCCGCCGCGGGTGGAAACAGAGGAGGCCAGAGGTGAAAACGCCCTTCTCAGAAGAAGTCTTATAGGGCTTAGGGAATGTCAACAAGTTTGGGCTTCCCCCTTAGTTTTTGGAATGTATGGGTGGTTTAGGACGTGGGTTGGGGCACAGACTTGAGGGATTCAAGCAGTGTGTGCCTGCACCGAATTTGCAATCAACGTGAGGAGAACTCTCTAATTAGGTTTGAAATCTTACTGCCTTGGATATTGCCAGCCCAAGAACTAAACTCCAAGCCCTAGCCTAGACCCCAGGTTGCATAGCATCAGCAGGTCCGCGGGCACAGAGGTGCTGGTTTACGGCTGGTTTAGCGTTTAGGGTTCAGGGTTTAGGGCCCAGGTTGCTCCTGGCACGAACTTCGTAAAGGGTGCAACCCAAAGCCTGGACTGCCAGCAGCCCCGACAGCATTGAAGACCGTTTGATTCCTGGGATTTTGGAGTACTATACTCATAGCTACTTCTACTACTGGAAAGCATATACTTTCTGTTCCGGGGTCTACTCCAAAGTGGGGATCCTGTGGTCTTTTTGTGGCCGGATGCCGCCTCAAGATTGGAGCCCCAAAGCTTCTGAAAAGCGGGCTGGAACTTTAGCGTCACCTAAACTTTGGACGAGGGCCCTAGACCCCATGGTCTTGTCACCCTAAACCCTAAACACTAAACCCTAAACCCTAACCATGGAGGAGTCACAGCTGCCGACAGCAACCGGCTCAGATGGAGCGGCCGGGAGACTCAGCGTCAGCTGCGGTTTACCGGCTGGTTCTTGGTAGGGAATGAGGGAATGAGGTACCCTACATAATCCCAGAAACGGTAGATAAACATAGGGCCCTAATTCCGTCAGTCCTTACTAAGAATCAGGGAGGTTTAGGAGAAGCTCCAGCTGCAAATTGTTTGGACACGGGGCAAGAGACATGATAATCATCGCTATTGAGGCTGATGTGATGCGGTGCCATGTCATGCAGTGAGGTGAGACGTAGGACAATGAGATTTAGAGCGAACCAACTGGAAACGACAACTCCAAATTGACAGGGAGATAAATCCTATGCTGAACACAGGAACTTACTGGTGTTGAGTCGCGCGGTCAACCAGCAGGTTGGTAATATAATTCTTCTCGGGGGCAGAATCAGAACGACGGAACAGAGCAACGGCACGGCTCGACAGCTGCTCTAGGTTTTGGAGCTTAGGCTTACGTTCGACCTTGGCCTTGAGTCTCTCCAATCTGTTGTACTCTGTCAGCTTGTGCTCCCCCAGGCCCGAGATATGTTTTTGAGCATTGTTTCCAGCCACAGGTTTCTCTCTTTCTACCAGCTCCCTGTCGTTCGTTGGGGTTCGGGTCCTGATTCGGAGGTAATTTGATCTGTGGAAGAGGCCAACACTTCTGAGATGTTGTTGCACATGGCTCGGTGGCTGTGCGTTTTTGTCGTGCGACATTCGGCGCCGCACTCCTCCCAGGACCTCACGGAAGTCAGAGGTTCTGCAACGCAACACCGGAAACCTAAACCCCCGATGCCCCAAACCGATGCTAAAACCTTGAAAGCATCCGATGCCCCCCCCCCCCCCACCAAAAAAAGCAAAATTCACGACCCAACCGGTAAGAAACTGCCCTAAACCCTAACTAACCCTATACCCTAATCCCTCATCCAAAGGGCCGCACGCTTCTTGAAGCATTGGCGACGAAGCCAAGGCAATGGTTTTTTTGTAGCCAGGAGGTTTAGGGATTAGGGTTTTCAAGACTTTGAGATTTAAGGTTGAGAGTGAGGGTTCTGAGGAACTTGAGTTTTCACGGTTCAGGGCTTGAGGTTGTCAAGGTTGCTCTAGCCTTTGGGTGTTAGTTAGTTTTCATGTGCCTCTGGGTGTTAATTAGTTTTTGTGTTTAAGAGTGATGATTAGGGGAATTGAAGGGTTAAGGCTTCAGGTTTCAAGCTTTAGATCTACTAGGTTTCAGGCTCTCCCCCAGAAAGAACGGATCAGTCAAGTTAAGTTCCAGCTGACCAGCGTAGACCTACTCGAACAGCGACCGTCATGTCTGACTTGTTTCTTTCAGATTCACATCTTCCAGCGCATCCTTCCTCGAAAAACCCCTAAGCCCCTTCACACTACCAGCCCGAAGTCTGGGGATGTTCCCCCTTATGCTAGCCGTCCTCAATCGGGATTGTAATAGGGGCACTCGAATCACCTACTAAGGACTCATTTATAAAGGGGGGAATTTTAACATCCCAACCAAGGTCCTTTAAACTCTCCAACGCAACCCGCCATCCCAAGTCCAAAATCCGATCCCTCACACCAAGGGCTCGGTTTCCTTGCAGGCTTTATAGGGCTTAGTTGGGATGACCTGATAACCCCATTATTATAATCCCAATCCCTATCAAGGGCTGCTAGTATAAGGGGGAACATCCCAAAAGCTTAGTTGGGGTGGGGCTCAACCCTAAACCCTAAACCCTAAACCCTAAACCCTAAACTCTCTTAAGATTTAGGGCTTCAGGGAAGCAGCTTGAGGTCGAATCCGCACTTGCCCTTGGGCAGTGACGGAGAGGTCCCGATACCTGCATCCGGGGCTTCTTTCCTTAGGGATACTCGGCGATTCAGTCCTTAGAAACAGCCAAAAATTTTTATTTTTGCTAGGGCTCCAAGTTCTGACCGAAGACGGTTGTTCGAGGTCCCTATCTCTCTCTCAGTATAGTTTCGGTTTAGGGCGTCTAGGACCTCAGGTCAGAGGATCTTTCGAGGGGTGGAGGAGTTGAGGGCTGACTTTTGGAGGAGGGAAGCGGAGACACGCTCGGCGTCAGGTGGGAGATCCAGTGTTAGAGAATTCGGGGTGGAGCCCTGAGACCCACACCCCAAAGCCTGAACCACCCCTAAGCCCTGCTGTAAGCTTGGGAGCCCAGTGGTACCCTGTACCCTTTTTTTGGGGGGTTCTGGTAGAGTAACCAACCAAAACAAGGGTGCCCTTACTATAATATGGTTACTGGCTACTAAGTAAGCCAGCAACCCTAAATCAAGCCCTGCCATGGTTTTGGGAAAACGTTAAATGGAATGAACAGGTTTAGGGTTTAGGGTTTAGGGTTTAGGGTTTAGGGTTTAGGGTTTAGGGTTTAGGGTTTAGGGTTTGTTGTTTAGGGAGTTTGAGCTTCAGAAGAGAAAGTGGGGGGGCCGACGTGGCTCGGGCTTATGGGGGCTGAGGGTCCATAGGACTTTTTGGGAGAGTTTAAGCGTAAAAGGGTAGCTATTGCATTGGGATCCAGGATCTAAGGGGCTTTGAGTTCACATGAGGGTTTAGGAGTTGGGGCTACGGGTTTGGGGTTGAGGATGAGGTGTCTCGGGCGATTTTGCATTGTTTGCGCGTCTCGGCCGACAAGAAAGGAGTCCGCTCTCCGGGCGACTTCGCAGGTCCCAAACACGTCACTACGGAAAAAACCGAAGCCGTGTTAGATACCCCTAGAAACCTGAAGACTAAACCAAAGCCCTGCCGCCTATAACTTAAAACCCCAAACCCTAAACATCGATTTCCCAACTTTCGACTTTCTATCCCCCCCCTCCTTTCCCCCATTCCCCCCTCCAATTTCTCCCCCAACCTGCTCCCGGTGAGTTTTCTCCCCCGCTTTTGGGGAGGCCTTGCTTCTGGTCCGCCGAGCCGTGCGCTCTGATTTGGCGGGCAGGGCCACGGCTTTCTTGAAGAGAGAGCTTGTGGTTTTTCTACGGGTGTTGTTGTTGTTTGTTTTGTCGTCGTCTGGTTTCTTGATGGAGCTTTTTACAGGGTGTGTTTTCAAGTGTGCTTACCCTAAAGTCCCCAAATCCTGAGCCTCAAGCTCTTGGCCTGCTTCAGTGTGTTCCTCTCCCGCCCTCAGCAGTCGAAGCTGAGTCGGGTCTCTCTTCAAACGGTCGCGGGGGGGTTTTACATGGTTTTAGAAGGGGTGATGTTTCATGAATCTACATGGGCATGGGGGAGCGATTGATTTTAAAGGCGCGCCGCACGAAGCATTTCTTACGGCGCTTGGCTTGGAAGACCTGACTTGCGGGCCCCACTCTGGACCCCCCCAAACAGTCACACGGTCTTAAATAGCAAGGTAAACTCGACTTTCTTCAGAGCCACACAATGAAACTACTCGCAGCTATCGCAACTATCGTGAGCTTTTGGGGCTCAAGCTGTAAGTTGTACTGTTTTTGGGGCAGCTCGGCAGCCACTCAGATTCCACTACGAGACTCTTCCGCCTCTACTCCACACGATACAGAAAGCCCTCAACCCTAAACTCGGAGGCTCGGACCCCCGGCCCTGTTATTCGTTTAAAGTCAAGGCCCGGGCTTTCCAGGGCGACATGTGCGCGCGGGGCCCGAGAGTTGTTGGAGCAAAGGACTCTGGGACTTAGGGCTTTGCATCTTACGGCTTTATGGAGCTGCTCGGACTCTACCGTCAGCCTTAGGGGCTAAAGGAGGGACCCTTACAAGGGACCTGGGGTTTAGGGTTTAGGGTTTAGGGTTTAGGGTTTAGGGTTTAGGGTTTAGGGTTTATTGCAGCCTGATGGCATGATGCCTCAAAGCATGCGTTGAACTGACGAGAGGTCAGGCTGTCAGTTTTTCGCCCCATGCTTCTGCGAAAGACTTTTCACGAGGCTCTTCTCACCAGCCCTACTTCAATTTGTTGGCACTGTACTTCCTCAGAATCAGCTAAAATAATAGTTTTTGCTAGGGTTCCAAGTTCAGTGTAGAACTGTCCCGAACCTCCATGCAGTCCAAAAGAGCCCAATACCCCTTAATTAAGGACTATATCTTAAACCATACTAAGCCTTACTAAGGATCCCTCTATACATATATATATATTAAGCGATATGCCCTAATTAAGGGATATTGGGCCCTTTGGGTAGTCATTTAGCTGCTTCCTTTCGTCTTCCCTGTGCTGCTTGAGGCTAAAGCGCTAGCAGCGGAGTTCCTGGCGAAGGTCGGTCAGTTTAGGGTTTAGGGTTTAGGGTTTAGGGTTTAGGGTTTAGGGTTTAGGGTTTAGGGTTTAGGGTTTAGGGTTTAGGGTTTTTAGTTTTTAGGGTCTTGGGTTTAGGGTTTAGGGGGACTCTATACAAGTAGCAGAAGCACGAATCGGCCTATTGTACTTAGCCGAACAACATTTTCCGTACGATTAGTGGCACCGTTCTCCTTGGGCAGGCTGCCCCATTGGTCCCAGGCTCTAAGGCTTCAGTGAATTCACCAATTTTTGGAGCTTTGTGGAGGTTTTGGATCAGAGTTTAACCCTGGAACATCGTGTAGCGCCTCAAGTGGAGCGTAAGCAGGAAGGGAGGGTCAACGTGCCGCCCAAGACTCGGAGCAACATTCCGTCAACATCCCAACGCAACGTAGGGTGCGATGAACAGGGATGAACCAACACGAGTTAAGGCCTAAAGTGTCATGGCGAAACGGCCTAGTCTACCCGAACCTCGCCCTGATGCTACAGTTGGTTCTAGCGGCTACAAAGCTTCAGTCCCTGAATCACCTTGAACCCTAAACCCTAAACCCTAAACCCTAAACCCTAAACCCTAAACCCTAAACCCTAAACCCTAAACCCTAAACCCTAAACCCTAAACCCTAAACCCTAAACCCTAAACCCTAAACCCTGAGCCGAACAAGCTTCACACCGAAGGCGCCTTCGGTGCCTTGACCACAGCAGCAGTGACCTCAGGAAGAGACGGGGGCCTGGGAGAGGGGTTTCGACGACCCAAGAATTTGGGTGTTGTTTGTGGTTCGGGTTTAGGGTTTAGGGTTCGGGGTTTGGGGTTGGGGGTTTGGGTTTAGGGTTTAGGGTTTAGGGTTTACGGTTTAGGGTTTAGGGTTTAGGGTTTAGGGTTTAGGGTTTAGGGTTTAGCCTCCCCCCCTCCCCCGCTTGCTTTTTAATTTACATAGGAATTCTGCGCTAGTCATTTTGCTACTTGTCACAGGGCTTGCGCCCGAACGCAGCTGGACACCCCACAAGCCATTGCAATCAGGGCCACTAAGCTCGCTTTGCTCACTACGCTCGCTAAGTTCGCTAAACTCTAAACCCTAAGCTTTGCTCCCCGTGCCGATGCGGCCCAAGCCTACACATGCCTACACCCCCAAGATTGCCGAGTCCTCGCCGACTCTTCAGAGATTTAAACCTTATGAGCTCTAAGCCCTTAACCCTAAGCCCTAAGCCCTAAACCCTAAACCCTAAACCCTAAACCCTAAACCCTAAACCCTAAACCCTAAACCCTAAACCCTAAACCCTAAACCCTAAACCCTAAACCCTAACCCTAAACCCCAAACCCTGAGCCCTAAACCCTAAACCCTAAACCCTATACTGGAGTTCGAGCAGCTGCCCAAGGCTTTCAGAAGCCAGACCTCTGCGCCTTTGCGCCTCTGCGCTCCGGCCGTGGGAATTCAGTTGCTAGTCCCCACTCTTAGTGTATAGCAAGGCCGAGGAGTCCGAACCCTCAACCCTAAACCCCTAAACCCCTAAACCCCTAAACCCCTAAACCCCTAAACCCTAAAGCCTAAACCCCTAAACCCTAAACCCTGATACGTTGGAGCGAAGCAGCGAAGCTCTCATCTCTGATCTCCAAGACCCGCTACCTATAGGCGGACGGGGGTTTAGGGTTTAGGGTTTAGGGTTGAGGGTTTAGGGTTGAGGGTTGAGGGTTCAGGGTTTAGGTTTTTAGGGTCTTTAGGTGTTTTTAGGTGTTTTTAGGTGCTTAGGGTTTAATTATGGGGTTTACAGGGTTTAGGCTTGAGGGTTTGGACCTCTAGGACAATCATGGAACTACTAGTACCACAGCAATCGCATGGAGCAAAATGGGGGCAAGACCTTCCTTGAGCCAGAATTGAGAGTGTGGGTAGCGGCTTGTGACAAAGCCTCCGATCTGTGCGTGTTAGGCGCGCATTTCGACTTTGAGAGAGGCACTGAAGCTTCGTGCAGTGGGTCGAGACAGCCCGTTAGCACTGCACGAGGCATTCGGCGTGGCCCCCTTCTTTCACACCAGCACAGGGAGCAAGGAGAGGCGCGCGCCGGCCAGAAGAGTACGGAGTCCAGCCAGGGTTTAGGGTTTAGGGTTTAGGGTTTCGGGTTTAGGGTTTAGGGTTTAGGGGTTTAGGGTTTATAGGGTATAGCCCCCAGAAACACCCAGAACCTGCGCAGAAGTCGGCGAGCTGCCCTTCCTTCCAAAGTGTGCCTTCCTGCGCTGATGCATTTGAAGCTGTACAGCTCACTGCCCAGACGCAGAGGATGAGTCTCCTGCTTCGTCACATCGAAGGCTGCACTAGTCGTTGCTTTTAAGAACCCCCGAAAAACAGAAAATGCTACTAGTTGCTTAAGAACCCCGAAAAATGGAAAATATTCTTCCGTTATCAAGGGTAATAGAGGGATTGTTTTTGTTTGATGCTTTTGGGGTATCTTAAGCAAATAGTAGTATAGGGAGCAATCAGAGGAAGAGCTATGGTTGCCGAGGTCTGCTAAGGCATATCTAAGGTATACCCCTAAACCCTGGATTTTGTGAGGGGAAGCTGAGGAAGACAGAGTCCGAGGATGGGGGATCGTTAAGGAGCTGATTCGGGTTTAGGGGTTAGGGGTTAGGGTTCAGGGTTTGGGGTTTAGGGTTTAGGGTGTAGGGTTGAGGGTTTAGGAATTCACACTGTTGTGATGTTGATCGGATTGGGGTGTAAAGCTCTTAGGAGCCACGGGCTACAGGTCGAATATAGGGGTCGGAATAATTACTAGTAGTTTTCTCTTATGGTTCCTCTACATGTATACGACCATAACCACCAAAACAGTATTCCAACTGTACACGAAGCTAGCAGCGACCGGTTGGGCCACCGTCACCCCAGAAGTCTTGCGACATGTGGGTATTTCCCAAGATAGGGGTACCCCTTTTATACCCAAACAGAGTGGAGTCCCCTTAAAGGGACCCCCCAAAAGAGGACCCCCCGCCCCCCCCTTATTCGGAAACCCTCGTGTGCAGCGGCGAGGTTCTTCCTCTGCGTGACGAGTTAAAGACCGACCTGTAGCGAGATAGATGGTGTCGTGGACAGCACACCTGCTGTGGCCGAGTCAGGTTGTAAACCTTAAGTCGTCATGTCTTCCCGCGTCGGTCAACCCTGATACCCTATAACCTTGAATATCCGAAACCATCTAGAAGCAAGTACATGTCTGTATCACAAAGCCTAGAAAGCCAAAAGAGATCAGCACCTTGGGTCTTGCGAGTCTCGCGTTTCGAGGCAAGACTAGGCAGCGGAGTTTACGGTAACTGGGATGTGAGGAATTGGGACCCAGAGTAGGCCCGTTTTCCTTTAGGGTGTAGCTTCGCTCATAAGCCCCTAAACTCTAAACCCTGAAACCCTAAACCCTAATCAAACCAAAGAAGAGCATCCTTGCTATTCCTATATAGGGTCCCTAAACCCTAAACTTGGGTCAAGGGAATTGGTGAGTTGGGGATGCCTCAACTGTGACCCTACGCCCTCTCAGTGCACAGAGAACATCCTTCCACCCAGAAGCACCCAGAACCGGCAGCAATCCGAACTTCAGCATCTCCTAAACCCTAAACCCTAAAATAACTCGGGATCCAGCTTAAGAGCCACTTTAGGGTTTACGGTATAGGGTTTAGGGATGTTTAGGGTTTAGGGTTTCGGGGTAGGTTCTACAGTTTTTTTGGGTTCTGGGCTTTCGGTTTTTCAAAGGTGCGGTGGCGAACGTGGATCCCATAGCCAGGGTTCGGGCACTAAGAGGTCGGAGCTCCCCGACTTTGCTTTCTTGGCTCAAATGTTCCCGTTAGCGTTCGCAAGTGCAGGCACATGGCAAGACTGCACATGCAATGACTTCATAACTTTTTGTGATATGGCATCGGCAAACGTACCATGAGGTGTCCCCGATAGGTGTAAGATCACTGCGCCCTCAGCAGCTTTCGAAGGACGAGGCGCGTGGACTGCGCGGCATTGTAGCAGCAGTGTTTCCTGCCTATACTCCTCAGTTGAACTCGACATTTCAACGCTAGGATCGTGCTGCAAGAGGTTCGCAAGGAGAAAGTAAAACGCGGAAACCACCTGTGACTGGTCATTTTAATTAGACGGCAGTGCATCCGAATACAAGAAAGGTTGAACATAAGGCAGCCCTTCGCATCTGAACAGAGGACTATTGCCCTCTGTACGAATAAGATGTCCATGGCATCCTGACACACACACGGATTCTGAAATGTACTGTAACTCGTATTTCACTCCACGTGCTGCTTCATCGAGCGAAATAAGACGGCAATGACATATACAGCCCTCGACCCGAAAGCCTAAACACGACACCCTAATGCCTACAGCACAACTCGTGAAGACATGCCTAAGGCGGTCAGGACAAGGAAAGCTGCATGCAGATCGTAGGTAGGCCGCACTTGCTACTCCTTGCAGGGTTCTAGCTACGACTTTTGGGTTTAAGGGTTGCCCTAAACCCTAAAGCCTAAAGCCTAGACCCTAAACCCTAAACCCTAAACCCTAAACCCTAATAAACCCTAAACCCTAATAAACCCTAAACCCAAGATGCTAAGAAGGCCGTAGGGAACCCTGGCATCACTGCGCCTCTTGGAAAGGCAGAGGCCGAAGATGCTCCGTTTCGCAGCCCTGAGCTGAGACAAGCCTGCAAAGCCCGAGCCTTTAGGGTTTAGGGTTCAGGGTTTAGGGTTCAGGGTTTAGGGTTTAGGGTTTAGGGTTCAGAATTCAGGGTTCAGGGTTCAGGGTTTAGGGTTTAGGGTTAGGGTTTGGGGTTTAGGGTTTAGGGTTTAGGGTCTAGGGTTTAGGGTTTAGGGTTTAGGGTGCTTGTTTGTTTGGTGGCGGTTTGTCGTCGGGAGACGCGATGCTGTACTGGTGCCGTAGATGTGCGGTCGCAGGGTATACCACCTCGATAGCCGATAGCCTTTGAAGTGTTTCTGAAGTCTGAAGCTTGTACTTTTAGGCTTAGAATGTGTTCAAGATAGTCCAGGGCTCCAGCGCGGAAAGCAGCTGGAGCTTTGAGATCCATAACAACAAGTAACTGGTGGGAGTCCTATCGGTCGGTACAGTATTTTGCACGACTCTTAATGCAGGTGCCGATGCATTTGCCATGTGAGAGCTTGCCCACAATCATACGCGTAAGACAGGGCAAGTTATGCAAGCTTAGACGTGAGAGCAAGTTTTCTGTCAGCTGAGAGTCTAACTGTTTTATCGTTGCAGTTCGGAGCTAATTCCAGACACTCGGTCGGTACTCGCCACAAGAACTGTTCGCATTGTAGCAACGCACCTCTCAACATCGCTGGTTGTCACTACTCATTGCTTAAGAACCCCGAAAAAATTGAAAGAAATTATTCTTCATTAAGGGTAATATATGGGGTTCTGATTTTTCTTTTGGGGTTCTTAAGCAAATAGTAGGTCACTGCACCTCATCTCGAACTTCGTACCAGTCGTCTCAAGGCTCGTCACTTGCTCCGCCCACGTGCTGCGATCGCCGTGATCTCAGATCCGTACAGCCCAAAGGGTCCATGTACCTATATAGGATATACTTGGGCCTTAACAGGGATCCCTCTGTAGTAGCTTTAGGGCCCCAGTATACCACACAGGTACATGGACCCTTAGGCAGGTTGGCTTCTATGTAAAGAGAAACAGGATTTCCTAATCACCACTTAACTTTTAATCTCGGAAGGCGTCGCACATTTTCACGGGATGGGCCTTGTTGGGATCCAAGCCTTGCCCAAAAGCAGCACATGTCCCTAAACGCTAAACCCTAAACCCTAAACCCTAAACCCCCGTGCTGCATGTGGTCACAGCTTCAGGAACCCTGAAGGCGTGAGTGTCCTCGAAACCTTGCTCACGTCCTGAGCCTTAAAATCCCCTTAAAATCCCCCCGACGGCCCCAGGCCCAAACTAAACCCTAAACCCTATAAACCCCTAAACCCCTAAACCCCTAAGCTGAAACATCCCTAAATCCCTATAAACCCCTAAAGACATTCGAGGGTTTAGGGTTTAGGGTTTAGGGTTTAGGGTTTAGGGTTTAGGGTTTAGGGTTTAGGGTTTAGGGTTTAGGGTGCAGGGTTTAGGGTTTAGGGTTTAGGGTTTAGGGTTTAGGGTTTAGGGCGATGGCCAAAAACCCTCCTCTTCCACTCCTAACCCAGAGGCCGCCACGGGCCTGGGAGCCGGGGCCTCTCAGCGTTGCTGCAGCATGGGAGCGGGCGCGGGAGGTGGTTTAGGGTTGAGGGTTTAGGGTTTGGGGTTTAGGGTTTAGGGTTTAGGATTTAGGGTTTGTTCGGACGTAAGATTCAGAGCTGGAGGGGGCGGAGGGGGTTCGGTTGTAAGAATTCAGGGTTTAGGAATAGCTCACGTTTTGGGGTTTTGGTGGATTGGAAGAATTCAGGGTTTCGGGAGTTTAGGGATGGCTCTCGTTTTGGGATGTTTGGGATTTAGCAGTTGGGTTTGTTTAGAGGGCTAAGGGTATATGATCCAGGATTCTTTCCGGTCTTCAGGGTTGTCATGGTGACGCGCCTCTTTGTCGAGGCTGACAAGATACCCTGAGGCTGTCCCACCCTAAACCCGAAACCCTAAATCCTAAACCCTGAAAGGTGCATGGGGTGGTTAAAAAAAACCTAAGCCCTTAACCCTAAACCCTAAACCCTAACCCCTCTCGGGGCTGCAAGTTCTGAGGTAGCCTGTGATGTTCTAGTGGGTTCTTTCTAGAAAGAGGGATTCCGTAGTCGTAGAGATTTGGGATGTTCCCCCTTATACTAACAGTCCTTACTAGGAGTTCTAGTAGCCCGTCTGTTTGAATTCCTACTAAGGACTAGTATAGGGGCAACATCCCAAGATTTAGTGTTTAAGAACTTTGCACTTAAAGACTTAGGGGTGATTTACGCCTTGGGGGTTGTGGTTTAGCGCCAAGGAAGGCTCCACGTCGCCATGGTCAATGAACTCTATAAGTCCCTAGCTGCCCCCTGAACCCTAAACCCTAAACCCTAAACCCTAAACCCTAAACTTTAAACCCTAAACCCTAACCCTAAACCCTAAACCCTAAACCCTAAACCCTAAACCCTAAACCCTAAACCCTAAACCCTAAACCCACCCTAGCCGGCAAGGCAACCATAGCTGCTCTTTCAACTCAGTGCCCGAAGCTACAGGTCGCAGGTGCGACGTTTCAGTTGACGCCGTGGCAGGCCCGACCAAAAGTCTTCATACCGGTTTAGGGTTTAGGGTTTAGGGTTTAGGGTTTAGCGTTTAGGGATACGGGGATTTACGATAGTAGGGGTACCCTATAGTGGGGTCCATATTGTAAGGGGTGTCCTATTTCTGGGTTCTATCTTAGGGGTCCCCTATTTTCGGAAACCCCCCCAAGTTCATCGGTTCAGGGTGATTCACGTCGCCTCAAAAATCTCCAAAGTCTTGGTTGGCAGTTCACGTCTGCCCACGATTGCCTTGCCGGCTAGGGTGGGTTTAGGGTTTAGGGTGAAGGGTTTAGGGTTTAGGGTTTAGGGTTTCCTACTGCGGGATACAGGATGGGCGCCGATGTTCCAACGGTGGGTCCAGCACAGCATTAGGTTTCAATGCTTGCTTTGCGTGTGCGTAGCTTGTGCCAAGCACAGCGTTAGAACCAACTCTCTAACAGTACAACTGCCTAGCAGCAGCCCTTAAAAGCATATCTCCCTAGCAACAACCCTACAAGTCTCACCCAAAAGCTTCCTAGAAGCCCGGAAGCCCTACACCCTAAACCCTCATCCCACAACCCAAGCCCGACACCCGGCACCAAGCAATACCCAGAAGCCGGGAGCCCCGATCCCACCGTGGCTCAAAACTCGCCAAGGGGGCCAAGTTTTGCGGTGGTTGGTGCCTCGCTATCTGGTTCTCATGAATTCCCTTAAGCCGATAGTAACAAGCATTTTGATTACCCTTGCTGTTTCAGTATGATTTTTCAGATTGTTACTAAAGCTGTTGTTCAGGTGCATGGGATTGTGCATGTTTTAGAGCTTTGGAGGGCAGCCTGCGATGGAGGCGACGGAGCTTTGCATTTTGCACTTTCTGCGTTGTAAGAGTTGGGCCGAATATGGGTGTATACGCGTCAGATCTGGGGGCTTTGGGCGGAAAAGGCGGGGGGACGTTTTGGATTTTGCAACCCTGTTCAAGGACTCGTGGGTTGGGAGCGCACTTGGCGTGGAAAACTTAGGTTGGCAGTGCCTGAGCTACCCTGCACCCTGCAACCTCTACAACCCGAAGACCTTCAACCTCAACTCACAAGCACAACCACTACCGCAAGGGCCTACCCCAAACCCCAAACCCCAAACCCCAAATCCCAAATCCCAAACCCCAAACCATCCCAAACCCCAAACCATCCCAAACCCCAAACCCCAAACCATCCCAAACCCCAAACCATCCCAAACCCCAAACCATCCCAAACCCCAAACCATCCCAAACCCCAAACCATCCCAAACCCCAAACCATCCCAAACCCCAAACCATCCCAAACCCCAAACCATCCCAAACCCCAAACCATCCCAAACCCCAAGCCATCCCAAACCCCAAACCATCCCAAACCCCAAACCATCCCAAACCCCAAACCATCCCAAACCCCAAACCATCCCAAACCCCAAACCATCCCAAACCCCAAACCATCCCAAACCCCAAACCAACCCAAACCCCAAACCATCCCAAACCCCAAACCAAAAACCCCAAACCCCAAACCCCCAAACCCCACACCCCACACCCCAAAAACCCAAACCCAAACCCTAAACCCTAAACCCTAAACCCTAAACCCTAAACCCTAAACCCCCTAAACCCTAAACCCTAAACCCTAAACCCTAAACCCTAAACCCTAAACCCTAAACCCTAAACCCTAAACCCTAAACCCTAAACCCTAAACCCTAAACCCTAAACCCTAAACCATCACCAGCCGAGCTCCACCTTGGCAGGTGCGCATGGCGCCAGAAATCCTGCTAGAGACTTCCGGGGCCTGCTTTTAGGGCCAGGCTTAGGCTTTATAGGGCAGTTCGGGTTTAGGGTTTGGGGTTAGGGGTTAGGGTGTAGGGAACAATAGCTTCTATCTGAGGGGGGGCCAACTCCATATGAAGACCTATGATAGAAACACTCAAAGAACCAGCCAGAGGGAAAGGGGTCAGAATCCTAAGGCCTCGAACTAAGCAGGGCTCGGAAGTCTCGAGCGGGAGATTTCTGGCTCCGTGCACAGGGGTCACGAAAGAAGCACCTGCCTTCGGCTGCTCGTCCAGACACGTGGACCTCAAAGTGAGGAAAGGGTCAGGCATGAGTAGCTGTAGGTGGGGATTTCAGAACTGTATCCCTTACAGTCCTTAAAAGGGATGATGATAGGGGGTACTGAAATCCCTATTGAATGTCCTATTGAGGACGGCTAGTATAAGGGGGAACATCCCAAGCTGTAGGGTTCGGGGGGCTTCATGCCTTTGCGGAGTTCCGTGCTCGGCACAGCATGCTGCCTCATCGACCGTCCAGTTTGCCTTGAATGCTTGGAGACCCAACGTGTTCCCACAAGCGCAAAGCCTTTGCGTCTCCAGAGGTTTGTCGTGGAGCCGCCGCTGGCTTCACCGCGGATGATCAGAGACTTAGCGGCCTTCGGACGCTTCAGGAGCCCCAGCCTCTAAGCCCAGATTCAGACAAGATGAGGAGCTCGCAAATGGCAGCCGCGGTGTGCGAGATCTCCGACACGATGGCCACAAAGCCCAACATCTTCCGCTGCAATCAGGCTTGGGAATGCTCGGGATCAGTTAAAGGGCATGTTGGGCCTTGAAGCGCAAGAAGGGCTCGGGGCCCGCTGTTGATGCTGAACCCCCTCCGGGGCCGAGTGCCACACTCTTTCTCGGCTCAGCGCTTGAAACCCCACATTCCCCAAACCCTCCAAAAACCCAACAAAAACCGGAACTCCCTCTCAGGAAATGGCCGCCTTCACGGCCGCCGGCCGCTGGGTGGAGGCACTGGAGCTGATCGGGGGCCTCTCAGGCCAGCAGCTTCAGCCGGATGTGGCAACCTTCAGTGCCCTGGTCCTGGTACTTGTTTCGTGTGTGGTATAGGCGAGTTTCCCAAAAGATGGGACCCCTTTTTGTAGACCCCCCAAATAGCAGGAAGCAGGATTCCCAGTGAACCCGGACCCCAATAAAGTACCCCGAATCTCGGAAACCCCCAGAATTAATAGGGCTTTTGGCGCTTTTTCGTCCTTGTGTCGTGTGGTTGCTTTGGGCAGCCGAGCTTGAGAGCGCTCTCTCCGCCTCGGAGCCCCATCTGCCCTCTCCACCCTCCCCGCCTGAGTTGAGTTCTGTGGGCGGCTCCGGGGGGGGTGTTCAAAGCGTGCCACCAAAAAATGGTAAAGCTCCGAGTTCTACTCAGTAGGGCTCCTAAACCCTAAACCCGAAACCCTTATGAAAACTCGAAACCCCAAACCCCAGACCCCAGACCCCAGACCCCAAACCCCAAACCCCAAACCCCAAACCCCAAACCCCAAACCCCAAACCTAAACCCTAGACCCCAAACCCCAAACCCCAAACCCCAAACCCCAAACCCCAAACCCTAAACCCCAAACCCTAAACCCAAAACCCTAAACCCTAGACTGCTGAGGCATTGCCATTCGAGCGTGTGCTCTCAGCATCCGCTGGGCCCAGGCCATGCAGCTCTTGCTCCTTGACTGCTTTTGGGCTCATGGGTTCCTACCCCCCCCCCCCCCCCCACCCGTCTGGTTTAGGGTTTAGGGTTTAGGGTTTAGGGTTTAGGGTTTAGGGTTTAGGGTTTAGGGTTTAGGGTTTAGGGTTTAGGGTTTAGCTTAGGGTTTAGGGTTTAGGGTTTAGGGCCCCCCTAGGTCCTAAACCCTAAACCGATTGATAATCCCTAAGCTTAGTCTTTCGATGTTCCGCTTAAGCATGAGACCTACCTTAAGAGACCCCCCCAACCTACTTTTCTTTGGTGGGCTCTGATTAGCAAAACCCCTCCTATACGATTCTTAGGTACCCTACAAAAAATTGGTTTTGGGTTCTCAAAGTAGGGTAAATGCGGTGTTTTTGGGGGAGCTTGTTCCGCAACTGTTCCCGCAACTGTTCACGAAGCCGAAAGGCCGAAAGGACTCTTTCAACAATGCTGAACGAGTTTGTCCAAACACCCGGAGACTCTGCGCAAGTAGGCACCTCAAGAGCAACCGAGGTTTCAGATGCCCAAACGCCTGGTGGAGCCCAACACCATCTCTTTCAACACAGGTATGAGTGTATGCGCCTGGCCTGGCAAAAGGGTGGATTCGGGAGGTTTCGGCTGTAACGATAGACTATACCTTCACAGCCCAGGCCTTCTTCACCTGACTTTACCTTGGTTGCTAAACCCTAAACCCTAAACCCTAAACCCTAAACCCTAAAAAGCGTAGGATGCCGGCTAGGGCAACTACCTTTCTTCATGCACGGCCAACCCGCGTTTCCCAGGCCCTGGTCCCACGTAAGCCATAGTGAAAAAGATGCCAAGAAGTGCTTCGCAGGGGTTTAGGATTCAGGGTTTAAGGTTTAGGGTTTCGAGTTTAGGGTTAGGGAGTACTTGCATTAACACCACTGGGGTGCATCAGGTACTGCCACGGGCGATTGGCTGCTTGCATGTGACCTTGCCGTCGTGATGAAGCAAAAAGGACTCGTGATGCGCCCCTGTCTTTGGGAGTGAACGCAGTGGGGCTGTCAAGAACGACAAGTGTCCCGACAGCTCCTTGCAAGACCTCTTTTTCATACATACAGACCTGTTTACACGCAATGGCAGCAAGCCTTCCAACTACAGGCCCCAAGCACTAAGTTCTCTCATGTCCGTTCTAGACTCAATCGTACGTCGCCACACCCTCAGCCCTAAATCTAGGTTCTCATCCTGTCTCATCCCTATACTTCAGCGCATGATTTCGGGATGGGTCCACAGGTAGTTGCAAGATGGGTGTTAAATGTTCATAGGGGTTGCCCTGTTTAATAGCCGCAGTTCTGAGTAATCCCCACCCCCTAATATTGAATCCTGCCCCGACCCCCTAATATCAAATACTCCCATTGTTAGTTATATTCCAGTTAATGGGGGGGGGGGGGGGGGGGGGGGGTATTTAATATTAGGCGGGGTAGGGGGGAGGTTAATGTTAGGGGGAGGGGAGTACCCTTGACGAACTTTCAAGAAGTTCCTTTGGACAGCCAGACCGCAAACCCAAAACCCTTAAACTTACACCCTAACCCCTAAACCCTACACCCTAAACCCTAAGACCTAAACCGTAAACCCTAAACCCTAAACCCTAAACCCTAAACCCTAAACCCTAAACCCTAAACCCTAAACCCTAAACCCTAAACCCTAAACCCTAATCCCTAAACCTAAACCCCTTTCAAGGAGTTCCTTTGGACAGTACCAGCTCCAACACCTGCGCCAACGCTTGCGCCGCGGTGGGCGCCTGGACGGCGGCGGCGGCACTGCTGGCCGGGGCCATGGAGGCAAGCGCCCTACCAGACGTGTCACTTGGCTAGGGTTTAGGGTTTCGGGTTTAGGGTTTCGGGTTTAGGGTTCAGGGTTCAGGGTTTAGGGTTTAGGGTTTAGGGTTTAGGGTTTAGGGTTTAGGGTTTAGGGTTTAGGAAGTTCAGGCGTTGTTTTTGTGCTCTTAAGGCAGAGAGGGGCTCTTGAAAGGTCGACCTTGAAGAGTAAACCTGCAAGGCCTCAGGGGTGTCCAAGATTTTGACCTGGGATTGGTTTGTAGAAAAGTGGATGAGGGAGTTCGTTAGTGAATGAATGTGGCTGAGAGTGAGAGAGTCAGCGTGGTGGAGAGAGAGCGGACATCTTCCTGGACTCGCTGGACACCAGGGCCAAAGACTATGAAGTGAACGCGACATCGGAGACCCCTAGCGATGAGCACCCTGAGAGCCCAAAAGAGGCAGAGCACCGTAAAGCAAGGTCGTGTCAGGACCGTGCGGACCCCCTGAAGCCCTGCAGCACCCTGAGTTCACCTCTACATGAAACCTACATCCCTGCAGTCGAAGAACCTCATCTTGAGCAACCCTAAACCCTAAACCTGAAACCCTAAACCCTAAGCCCTAAACCCTCAACTCTAAACCCTGGGAATTGGCAGCTTAGGATCGGCTTGAATAGCGCTTTGAAGTCTTGTGCGGCGGGCGAAGCTTGGCAGTCTCCCGGCACCTGCAGCTTACGGGAGTTCACAGAAGCGTTAAGGAGTTTAGGGTTTAGGGTTTACTGCTATTTGCTTAAGAACCCCAAAAGAATAAACAATGATAATCCCTATATTACCCTTCATAAGGAAGAACATTTTTTTCGGGGTTCTGAGGCAACTAGTAGAAAAGCGTTAAGGTTTCTTGGTTTGGGGGCATTCGGGAGAAGTGCGTTGACTTTTGAGTCAGATTTAAGGATTAAGAGTGTCGAGGTCTGTTGATGAAGAAGGTCTTTAGACTGATGTCTTGCTTTGCGCTTGAGACGTTGTCGATTGCGGTCCGGTGGCACATTTCCCCTTGGGCCAATATGTTTCTTCGGTAGGACTGGGAATGTTTGGGAACCTGATTTCGCTATGCCTTCGGCTTCGCATATGGAGATGTCCTAGTCGCATCCAGAACTCTATCCAATATCAATTCCACAGTCGCATCCGAAGTCGCACGAAATCGCATCCGAGTGAAATGTTTTTTTGTCTCTTTGTACGATCTAGCTGCCGTTTTAGTCTCCCGCCCCCGCTGCGAATATCCAACATGCATTGAAATCCAGCCGAGCTTCAGAACTGTCACCCTGTTACTATAGTCACCGGAACCCGTCGTATATACACATACATATACATGAAGTTTATCTGCTGATTAAGAATCCTCGTGAGCCGAAATTCCCGAGCAAACCGAACAAGAAACACAATTGCATATGCATACATACATACATACCTACATACATACATACATACATACATGTATACATACATACATACATGTAGACATACATACATACATACATACATACATACATACATACATACATAGATACATACATACATACATACATACATACATACATACACACACGTGTGTGATGTCAGCATAAGACGGGCTCAACAAGAGATCCGACTCTCGAGATGCTGTTGACAAAAACCCAAGCCTGAAATCCGATCGACGTCCTTTGGCCCAGGCAGGCTTGCCTCTTGCTTCAACAGATG
Organism: Symbiodinium natans; assembly: GCA_905221605.1. NCBI lineage: Eukaryota > Dinophyceae > Suessiales > Symbiodiniaceae > Symbiodinium > Symbiodinium natans. The sequence continues at coordinate 42,623 of CAJNDS010002136.1, read as the reverse complement.
CCTGCGATGCACGCCCAGCCAACAGCACCTGGGCACACTTATATACAGGGCTTCGAATTTCCGAAAATAGGTGGTGCTGTACCCTTTTCTTGGGGGTCCCTTTAAGGGGACTCTAGTCTGTTTGGGGTATAAATGGGGTACCCCTATTTTGGGAAATGCCCAGATGAAGCCAAAAGGTGCTCCAAGTTCCCAGCCAAGCTCATGAGAGCCAGCGTTACACGTAGATACAGATCAGCCCGATAGAGGCCCCCCCACCAAGGCTCGGGGGCTGAGGAACTTGCGGGTTTGATGATGTTTAAAGCCCTCAACCCTCAACCCTCAACCCTCAACCCTCAACCCTCAACCCTCAACCCTCAACCCTCAACCTAAACCCTAAACCCTAAACCCTAAACCCTAAACCCTAAACCCTAAACCCAGTCATAAGCCCCAGGCTCGGAGCTACAGCAGTTCCATCACCGCCGCTTCCTCGCGGCACCTTGGCACCGAGGAGCCTTCTGGTGGCTTGGGCTAGGGGGTCTGAGATGGTTCGAGGTTCGGGCTGTAGGGTTTAGGGTTTAGGGCTTAGGGCCTAAGGGTTTGGGGTTTAGGGTTTGGGGTTTTGCGTTTTGCGTTGCGGGGGGGGGGGGGCGGCTGGGGTCGTTTTTGGTACCATAAAGGCATCCCGGATCTGGGGCCCCGTAGGATGGGTTGCCTAACTATGACCCTAAACCGAACATTGGCGCCATGCGTCACGTGAAGTAGGATGCCTACAGCGGCGGGTTTTGAGGCGGTCTGTGTACTCGTCTTCTTGAAGTTGGAACCTAGACGCGCAAACCTGTTCGCAACGCTAAGGGATATGCTTTCACGGCCCCAGCGTTCGGGTTTAGAGTTTTTCGAGGGTTAGTGTGGTAAGATTAGGCTGGTGAAGAGTCTTGCCAATAGTTGTCACTAAGTTTGTTAGGTCCAAAGTATGAAATGGATTGAGATGACACCATCGCTCTCACTGTGCTACAAGTACTGCAAGTAGACCCATAACATCTGTAAATCCAGTGTTAAACCCGTGTTAAACCCAAAATCAGCTAGACGCTATAAGCTTTCAACCCTAAAGCCACGAAGCCTTCATCATACAGCCGGCAAAGCTACAATGCCCTGAACTCCGGAAATCCCGACCTGATGGCCTTCACTGGTTTCGCGTGAACCCAAGACCTGCCATGTGGATTCATTGGTTTGTCCGCACGGAGGTCCTGGCCACGCGCCCTGGACCTCTGCACGCCACACTTGGCTGCCGCAAGCCTGGTTTGCCGCAATGGCGTCGCAGCTGGACAGAACCCGGATCTCAGGTCAAGAAATACAGTAATATAGTAATATCGTATTATAGTCATATAGCAATATAGTCATATAGCAATATAGTCATATAGCAATATAGTACTATAGTAATATAGTAATATAGTAATATAGTAATATAGTAATATAGTAATATAGCAATATAGTAATATAGTAATATAGTAATATAGTAATATAGTAATATAGTAATGTAGCAATATAGTAACACAGTAACATAGTAACATAGTAACATAGTCATGTAGTAATATAGCAATAGAGTATGGTTCAGTCGAGCGTGGAGCCTCAATCCGAACGTGTAACGCCCCCTAGACCCTGACTCGCTGGACCCGAAGTCCCTTATGTGAGCCCAAAGGGCTCCTCCAAGCTCCTCTCTAAGCTCCTCTCAGCTCGCTAAGCTCCCTCCTTTCAGCTCCTAAACCCTAAACCCTAAACCCTAAACCCTAAACCTCAAACCCTAAACACTAGAGCTCCTCTCTAAGCTCCTCTTAGAAGCCGCGAAGGTGGCCGCTGCCTCGAATGCGGGGCACTGGGCTCACGCCGGCGCGTTGTTGACAGCGCTCCGCCAGGAGGCCCCTCAATCGTACGGTTTAGGGCTTAGGGCTTAGGGCTTTAGGGCTTTAGGGCTTTAGGGCTCTAGGGCTTTAGGGCTTTAGGACTTTAGGGCTTTAGGGCCTGTGGGGCGCGTCAAGCCCTCAGTTCCTGACAGAAAGCCAAGTGCATAAAAAGCCCCTTCCGAGGCCGGGAGCCGTACACTGTGCGGAACATGATAAGCCGCGTGTTACTGTGAAGTCTCAAATGCCACATCCAAGCCTAAGTGCAAAGGCGTTATAAGGCTTTGGGGATTACCCTAAGGGTCCATGTACCTAAATAGGGAGTACGTGGACCTTAAAGTACTTGCTATATAGGGACTTTGGGGCCCAAGTGTATAATAGTTAGGTACATGGTCCCTTAGGGTTAGGGTGTAGGGTTTTTTGGGACGATGGGCCGCAGGCCTGGCACAACTGCAAGACCCTCCAACCCTGGGCTCCGAAAAACTAGACTGCAGGTTTTTCAGAGTCTGGGGTTTCGCGGTTTTTGGGGTTTCGGGTTAGGCTTATTTGGATGTGTGCAATTTTTAATTTACGTATATATATATATATATATATATATTTGTGTAAATGGATCGTATGTGTACGTAATTTAGCAAGGCCATCCACATGAGCTTTGCATGCTTGTGTGTTTTTGATAGAAATACCGGCTTAATGGTACAAGTAGTGTAGTGGCTATGACTGACCTCCAATTATGTTAACGACCTTAATTAAGTGATTTAGCGAATTAACTTGGGAGTGCCCAAACGTGATCAATGCATTGTTTGATGAGTTCCATTACCCAACTGATTAAGAATGTGATTTGAAATGAGACCGGTTGTTGTTAACCAACGCCTACATGAAACTCCGCATATGTTGCCTTGTATACAAATACATACGGCACGGCATATGCGACTCATTGTCATAACTTCTTGAAAATATTCGTAGTCATATGAGTGCCCACCCCAAGTAAGATAATTTGATGAACCGAACTTCATATTTTATGCTTTGACCAGCAGGGAATATTGGAAGAGAATGAAGGACAGCTATCGGGACAGCAGCGGCACCAACAGCCATGGTATAATCAGGGTGTAGTCGTTTTTGTAGTGAATTTCAATGTTACTGGCTTGAAATTGTGAACAGCCCTCTCGTTTATGTAGTGAAAAGATAGAACTTATCGGATTATACTCGTACTATTTACATATATTAGTTCCCACAAGATGAAAATGCAAAAGTTTGCATTGGGTTCGTCAATTGTACTCAACCCAATGAAAACGTTTGGATTCTAAACTTGGGGAAGTAATATTGGTTTCCATGAGTTCTTCGCTATTCACCTAATATGACATCGTTTGTAAGTTACAAGCTCCTGACTTGAAGTTTTCGGATCGGATGCCTCATTGGCTGTCCTTCATTCTCTTCCAACATCTCCGGCCATTTTATCAGTATAACTTTTAAACATACTTTGCCTCCATTCATGCTCACCAAATTGTATGAATTATTACATGTGTCAACTTAGGGTGGAGGCTTCCAATATTCCTGGCCTTTGAAATAGTAGAGTGTATTTCAGAAATAAAGCAGATCTCCGCTAGCAAGGACCAGAATGCAGACAGCTTTGCCTTCTTAGGTTTGTGGCCCTACCTTTACGGTTCAAAGTTCAATGTTCTGTGAAGAGTAGAAATAATTCAATTAACAAAGCTGGCCACTCATTTTGCTCGTCATCTCATGCTGTTCCTCACAACAGATACGTTATGTCAATCAAGTCTTAACGAAGCGTAAAGAGCGAGTTTTCTATCGAAGCTTTACACAAGATAAAAGCCGTTTAAAGAGCACGTAGCTAGTACAGTACAGGTGTAACAAGCAAAGGCTAGGCAGGTCACGGGGCAGTGGAGGGTACCACATGTAAACACGTATGTATGTATGGTTCTGCTATACCTACTGTACCCGAAAAAGCCGCATTGCCCCAAAATCTTCGCCTTACCCTGATGCCCTGAGGTCGTGCCCAACATCGTCAGCTTCGGTGGGGCCATGGGACCATGGCCACAAGCAGCGGCGCTTTTGGGCGCCGCAGCGTCTTTGCGGTACCAGGGCTGCCATGGACGGAGAGACACAGAGACAGAGAGACGGAGGGACAGACCCACCTGCCCGCCCGCTCGCGCGCGCACACGTGCGCACAATCGCACACTGCACGGATCTTTGTAAGAAGAAGCTCGTACCAATCGACACGCTGATCTGCAACAGGAATGCAACAAGAAGAGGCGATCCGAGGCGGCCCAACTGCCCATCACTGTCATTCAAGAAGTCGGATGCTCATGCTGGTCGTATTCTTTGCACTACTTCTAGCAATGGTTGCCGGTTCGTGGCTTCGCTGTCGGCTGGCCCGTAGCAGAAACCCCTGTCAATCGATGGGTCCGCAACAAAAATTAAGTAAGAACATCGACAGCGACGTTCCCTCATGCGCGACTTAGGCCCGACAACTAGAGTTGACGGTCGCTCATACTGCATCATGATCATCATGATGAATAAGCCACTCCTGCGCTGATTCCTGGCAGGGGCCGAGACACGCACAGAGACATACAGACGAAAAGAGGCACAGTCGCCCAGAGACAATATACAGACACACAGTAGTGGCATGCAGACACGCGCAGACATACGGTCACGCTCAACGTACAGACACACAGAGACGCAGACGCACAGGCACCGACAGAGACAACGGCACGCAGAGACACTCAAACGGACAGAGATACACGGAAACAGACCGAGACACGCAGACACCAATTGATACACAGACATGGAAACACAGAGCACGACCACAAGCCTGCATGCATCAGCAGGCAGAATCTCCAATCTTTGCTCAAGGATTCGCCCCAACGCGGTGCTTTACAACAGCGTCGCCAATGCCTGCGGCGAGGACTTTTCTCCAATTGTGAGCCCAAGCCCTGTGGCGTTTTTTCCACCTGAAGATGCACCTCCTTACTTGGAGTTTCATGGTACTTCTTATCCAGCTACAAAACTGTACTTATGACCCACGTTATGACTCCCTTTAAGTGCCCTCATAAGGTTATGATTGGGTTATAAGTACAGTTATAAATGGGTTCACAAGTACTATGAACCTCCAATTAGAGAGGTTCTCCACAATCGGCCACCTGCCTCGTTCCCCTCCCTCGCGGGCCTCCTGCGTATCTACCCGGGAAGCTTCAAGTAACACATGGGTATTTCCCAAAATAGGAGTACCCCTTCTACACCCCAAATAGTATAGACTCCCCTTACAACCACCCTCAAAAAGGGTATCCCTACTTTCGGAAACCCCCATCTAGTAACGTCATGAAGCCCTCACCCCATGCCTCTGAAACCTGCGCGGCTGCAGAAGGAGGATTGCTGGGCCTTGGCACGGGCTTCCCTTGAGGACATGATCCACGCTCCCGGGCTGAGGAAAGCTTAAGGTTGATACGTTGTCCAGGCGCACTCCCCCCCCCCCCCGCCCATCAGCGTTCCTGTGACACAGGCTGGGGCAATAGAAGGGTCTAAACGTTGAAGGTTTGCGAAGATATAACCTCCCAGTAAGAAAGAGTCGGGACCTTGCATTGCCCAGAGTTTGGGTTTAGGGTTTAGGTTTTTGGAAGGGCTTTCCGAATCTCTCAAGGTCTCGGGGTTTCCACGTTCTGGGCTTCGAAGGCTTAGGTGGCTTTGGGAATTGGACTTCGGGGCTAGGATTTGCCCGGGTGCCCTAAACCCTAAACCCTAAACCCCCCAAAATATTCTGTGTTTCCAGTGAGAGCTGAGCCATGCCCCAGGTTTCCACCACACCCACCATTGTCACCTACAACAGTCTCATCCGAACGAGCGCACAGCAAGGGCAGTGGGACCGCTCCTTGCTGATGCTGGAGGCACTTTGGTTCAATTCTTAGGTCGTGTCTTAAGATTCGCATGCATCCGACGGCATCTTGCCAGGGCAGCAGCTGATGGCAAGTTCAAGTCACCGGTCACTCCTCAAAACGGCTTTAAGCTTCAGCGGCTTTGAACTTTGGTACGGCACTTTGTTCCTGTGGCCGAGATCATGCTGACCGCGACCATCTCTCCTGATGCGATGAGCTTCAACTCGGCCATTGCCGCCCTCGCGGAGGCCCGAGCTTGGGGGAAGTTGGGTGGCGCCTCGAAGATTGGCAAGGACCGTAGGCTACCAACCTTATCGGCACGCGGCTTGAACTTGCAAAAACCCTTGTGGATCGATGCAGCCTGCCCCGAATTTCCGAAAGCCCTTTATTATTGCTATTGCTTTTTTTCACGCTTTTCTCATTCTCTCAACTCCCAGCCTTGCATTCTCTCAACTCCCAGCCCTTGCTCAAAACTCCAAGCCTTGCTGCAACGTCCTACAACATCGCAAGGCCCGACAGAGGCAACCTAACGCAGCAAGCTTTTAGGGTTCTAGGGGCTTTAGGGGTTTAGGGCTTTAGGGCTTCAGGGTTTAGGGGGCAGATTGGCATCGCCTCTTTTGCCACTAAGCGACATCTGCGACAACAAGAAATGCGACAACATTGAAAGTACGTTTTACATGCCTCATGTCATTGACACGAACAAGAATGGCGCGATCCTGGTTGCACGTCTACTCGTGAAGGGCGGCCAGCTGCAGGGTCACGGCCGAACTCGATGCATTTTTCTTTGTTTGCTATGCATGGTGTTCAAAATTCTGCGAACATCGGCTTGTGAAACAGCGGAAAGGCTGTCACCGATGCATCTGCAAACTTCCCTCCCAGCTTTCTCAACAACGAAAGAAGCGTCGACCTGCAAGCAATACAGCATGTTGGTGGCCGAAACCCGAAACCCTAAACCGTACACCTCGTGCCCGAGCAGCTCCACCCTCTGTGAGTGCCGATGGCTGCAAACAGCGAGTCTGCTGGCGGCTGTCCCTTTGCCGGGCCTCAATCGCCTTCTCGTGCTTGCAGAAGAGAGCCCATACGGGCGGCAAGACGGAGGTTGTCCGTCTGACTTCGGTCACTGGTCGTTGCAGCTTTGGAGCTCACTCCGCGGCATGTCCAGAAACAAGCTCGCAGAGCGAATCCACATTGAAGAACTCCACGTGGTTGAACTTATAGTGATGTCTCAAGAAGCCGTTGCCAACCCTAAACCCTAAACCTTAGACCCTAATCCTCGAACCCTGAACCCTGAACCCTAAACCCTAAACCCTAAACCCCAAACCCTAAACCCTAAACCCCAAACCCCACCACTCTCAGAGCGAGGCCTCCGACTGGAAGCAGGCCCTGGGCTTGCTTCTTAGCATGGCCAAGAGGCGCGTCCGGGCTCCTAAGCCCAGAAATTGAGGGTTTAGGGTTTAGGGTTTAGGGTTTAGGGTTTAGGGTTTAGGGTTTAGGGTTTAGGGTTTACAGGCCTGAATCTTCTCTACTAGGAGCCAGAGCAGGCCCTGGGTTTAGGGGGGCAGCCTTTCTATGTCTGCGTTGCTCTTGGGGCGTCTTCAAGGATTTGGGTTTACGGATGACGTTAACGTAGCTCCATTATCCTGAGTCACAGGGTTTAGGGTTTAGGGTTTAGGGTTTAGGGTTTAGGGTTTAGGGTTTAGGGTTAGGGTTTAGGGTTTAGGGTTTAGGGTTTAGGGAATCCACTATAGTCTGGGCTCTAGACAGGATTAGGGCTTCAAGGGATGTCACATCGAGGCGCGGCCATGCCGCATTGAAGAAGTGCTGACGCCAGCGCACCGTGCGCGCGTGTAATATAGTGTCGGAATATTTGCGAAAAGTATTCCCTTGCGGCTCGGTTATAATTATACGATAATAACCCCCGAAAGCACTATTCGAATTCTTAAGTCTCATAGCAGTCTTCAGAGTATTCCCTTATGGTCCCTTACTATTTAGACTTTGATAACCACAAAAACCCTGTTCTAATCATTAAGGCCCCGTTAGTAGTCTTCGAAGTCTTCTGCCAGCCCTCCCATCGGGTACCACTCGAGAGGCAGTTGCTCCCGGACACGGTCACCTACAACTCGGCACCTCGTCCACTAAACCCTAAGCCCCTCAAGCCTTTAAGGTTTAGGGTTTAGGGATTAGGGTGTAGGGTTTAGGGTTTAGGGTTTAGGGTTTAGGGTTTAGGGTTAGAGTTTAGACCCTGGCATGGTCACGGCGGTTCATACCAGGGTTCTCAAATCGGCGCTCTGCCTTCGCAGTTCCCACAAACCCTCGGAGCGCTGTTCACAACCCCCCCCCCCCCCCTCGATGTCCGTACCTTGAAAGGCTGGCCTTGGATTGCTCAGGTGTCTTATTAGCCGAGTAGATAGCCTTTAACCTTCCGGGGTATATAAAATCTACCCAGAATCGAAAGGTTAACCTTTCATTTTGGGCCAAGGTACTCCGCAACTAAGGTGTTGAACGTGTGCGCGAAGGATGGCCAGTGGAGGGTCGCACTCGTCATCTTTGACTGCATGGAGCGGGTCGGCGTGATGCCGAATGAAATCAGTTGCTCGAACCTAAACAGCAGGTGCTCTTTACATTGATATGTATAAGTATGTGTGCATATACACCTCTTTCAATACCCAGTTAGGAAGGAAAAATGCTCTGTTACAAAGGGTAAAGCCTAAACGCTTGGATGTTTCAGCCATACTCGTTGGAAACATGCGCAAGCCTCGCCCAAGTAGAAGCTTTCCCCTGCAACCCTGAATTCCCAAGTCGGTGCAAGACCGAAGTAGCAGCCTGCTTGGACTTGATATGAAGGGAAGCCTGATAGAATTCGGCCCTAACAAGACTCCCTAAGTAACAACAATGAGGAGTGGAAGTGCAGCGAAGTTCTTCGCCGAGATCTAGGAACGCCCTGGTGACAGCCCCCAGGCCCCGGAAGAGTTCTTGAAGGCGTCTAAACCACGAAACTAAGCCCTAAACCCTAAACCCTAAACCCTAAACCCTATACCCTATAAGCCTAAACCCCAAACCCTAACCCTAAACCCTAAACCCTAAACCCTAAACCCAAGAGTCCTCCGAGGTTACAGCAGCCTCCTCAGTGCCTGCGACAAGGGCGGGCGCTGGCAGCTGGCCCTCGGCTTGCTCCGAAGCCTCCAGCGGCGCCAGGCGGCGTGGGGATCGCAGTTCCTGGCTTTGTGGGCTCACCCTAAACCCTAAACCCGAAACCCGAAACCCGAAACCCTAAACCCTAAACCCTAAACCCTAAACCCTAAACCCTAAACCCTAAACCCAAATGGGGTGTAAGACGGTTAAAGTACTTCTTAGCATGTCTTAGGGTTGCTGGCTTTCGGGAGGTTACTTCACTTGAGTTAGCGGAGCCCTTGTCCCTTCTGGGCAGTATTACCACGAGCCTCCCCATGAGAGGATTGCCGAAGCAGGGTTTGTGAACAGTTTTGAAGCTCGAGAAGGCTTTCCTCTGGGTCAATGTTAAACATCATTTTCTTCTTTTATGAATACCTAAGCCCAGTAAAGAACAGACATGATCATTTTTAAATGGTAGCCCAACAATCGTGCAGCACTGTCGCAGATGGACTGGGACCCGGAGTAGGCCCTTTGTCCTTTTTTATGGTTGGGGTTCCCTTATAATCCCCTTAAAAACCAAAAAGGGTACCTTTTTCACCTGGGTCTAACCCTTAACCCTTAGCCCTAAACCCGAATCCCTAAACCTAAACCTAAACTCAGAACCCTGAACCCTAAACCCTAAACCGGGTCTAGGGGAGGCTTTCTAGCTCCAGGTGCTGCCAGGCATCATGAGCTTCAACAGCGCCATCAGCGCCTGTGGGCGCGGAGGCGCCCGCATGTACCAGGAACCTTGAGGAGTTTACTAGGGTTTAGGGTTTAGGGTTCGTTTAGGGTTTAGGGTTTAGGGTGCAGGGTTTAGGGTTTAGGGTTTAGGGATCAGCTTTGAGAGATTATTCTTGACGGTCGCAGGTGACTGGATGACACCGATTCCGGGCCCGCCTGTTCCATGCGTAACTTTATACCCCATGTGCCCATATGGGTGGTTCCCGAAATTAGGGTTACCTTTTTGGGCTCCTTATTGCTTTTCAGAGCGTCACACTGGTCAGGTGCTTCACCACCTGGGTCCCTGACTAAACTAGCCGGGGGGGAGGGGGAGGAGTACCTTGCACGCGCAGGTCACTGGTGGCGCTTCTTATCTCTTCTTTGTCCCTGGGCTGCACTGGACAATATGGTAGCATCGCAGGGCGCAACACCACTAGCATCCAAAAAAAGGCGTTCAAGTCTTGACAAGATTTGGGCTTTAGGGTTTATGTTTTAGGGCTTAGGGTGAGGTATACATGTTGAAAAAGCTATCTTCTTGCATGAACAACACCTGCAGGTTCGATGCCGCGGCCCGACGCCGTCACCTACAGCAGCGGCATCGCCGCCTGTGCGCTGAGCGCGGCGTGGCTGGGCTGGGTTTAGGGTTTATAGGGTTTAGGGTTTAGGGTTTTGGGTTTTGGGTTTGGGGTTTGCAGGATCTTCGGTTTCAGCTCTGGTTGGGCTCTTTTGTGTGAAGAGGCAAGGAGCTAAATTTATTGGCTTTATTAAGCGTCCAAGGGGGGTCACAGAAAACAACGAAACAGCAAGACGGGGCGAGTCTTAGTGGGTCGCTTGCCCACAGGTGGCGGATGACGGTTGCCTTGCTGCAGGCCAGCAAGGGAGCCGGAACTTGTCCTGGCCCATGTTGATCGGATGACGGAATGTTCTTGAAGCAAGCTCCGCTCGATGCCCTTTCACATGCAGAGCTGTTTGATCGGTCGGAGTCTCCTCGGAATTTTTGCAGCTCGCCCGGTTGCAGTACTTAGGTAGAGCCTCTTTCCATGTACCAGGCCGAGCATGATGGTTTACAAGAGTGTTCAAAACGAGCGCCCTGAGAAACAGAACTGCCTCTGCACTGGCCGGTGGCTCCTCAAGACCCTACCTCCGTTCATCCCCTCCCCCTAATATTGGGCCCCCTTGTCCCCCAATCTCAAGTACTCCCAGCATAGTGATATTACAGTATATGGGGTGGGGGGGGGGGGTTATCTAGTATTAGGGGGGTAGGAGGGGGTTTAATAGATCAGGGGGAGGGGATGAAGCCCAATCCCCAATCATCCTCAGTCCTTTGCTCCAGGGCATGACGCAGCGGCACCTCATCCGTGGCCTCCTTTGCTATGTCTCCGTGCTCTCTGCATGCCAGCGCAGTGGGCTCTGGCGCCGTCCGCTGGCCCATCTGAGTTTGGAGCCAGGTGCCTTTGTTCCAAATCTCGTGCTGAGTTGCATTCAGATGCTTGGACTTTAGGGAGCTCAGTCAGGTCTGATCCAGTCTCTGGGCTTTCTGCGGGCTTTGGGCCAGGCTTTCTTACTGCATTTTTCTTCCGACGTTGTGCGAACTTCGGCATCCGGGCTAGCTTCCCAGCCCAAGCCTACCAGAATCCTACTCTCAGAATAAGCAATTACTGCCTGGTTTCATGTTCAAAAGCATGTTCCGAGAAACAGCATAGGTTGCCTCAGAATACGGTACGGCACTTTCTGTAGATTGCCTTTTTATGACAAGGCCCCACCATCGGCTGAAGCACAGACAGGCGCTTGGGACGTGGCATGTTTCAACAACGGCCTCGGCGTGTGCGCCCGTGCCAGCAAATGGAGGTGCGCTCATGATACCCATGCCACTTGAGGGCGATATGCCTCGAGGGGTGACAGCCAGTGGCAGCTTGAACTGCTTGCGCTCCTCATTCATCCTAGATGCCCGAAAACCCCACATCTCAAAGAACCCCAGACGTAGACTCTGGCAGCCAAGTAGGAAGGTATGTGGTGTTGCCCTAAACCCTAAACCCTAAACCCTAAACCCTAAACCCTAATCCCCAAACGCTGAGCAGCCCCGAAGCTGGAAGGCGCGCCGTTGCCGTCTTGGACACTATGCTCAGACGCCGCTACGTCCCGGATGCCATGAGCTTTGGGTCCAGCACCTCGCACACTCAGCGATAGAAGACAAGAATCCCCAGGAAGCTGGAAATCCCCTAGACCCTAAACCTGAACCCCAAACCCCAAACCCTAAACCCTAAACCTTAAACCCTAAACCCTAAACCCTAAACCCTAAACCCTAAACCCTAAACCCTAAACCCTCAGAAACCGCATGCCAGGTAATCCCCTCCCTCCGAGAATTTAAACCCCCCCTACCCCCTAATATTACATTCCCCAAAATAGGGGTAGTTACTATGAGGGGGTAGGAGGGGGTTTAATATTCGGGGGAGGGGATAGCCCCTTGGCCATCATGTAATCAGGCGATTTTACTTTGGACCCCTAAGATTGCACCCGTGGGTTTGGGGACCCTTTTTCAAGATCCTTTCAGGGATCATAAGAGCCATATGAGGAGACCTCCACCCCCCCCCCCCCAGCCCTGCCCCGCCCCACAAAGCCTTAGGCAGCCGCGGCGGGGAACCGAGCTTTAAAACCCTGAACAGATTAGTACCCTAAACCCTGAACCCTAAACCCTAAACCCTAAACCGTGAACCCTAAACCCCAAGCCCAATCCCAACCCCATGCGCTGAGCCACAACCCTGAGGCATCCGAGCCCTTGCTGAGGGAGGCAAGTGGAAAGAGGTGCTTGGCCAGTGGGTTTCATGATGAGGGGCTTCGAGTTTCGGGTTGAGGCTGTATGGTGTTTAGGGTTGTAGGGTTTAAAGGGGCTTAGACTAGAGTGGGATCCGTCTTTCCCCATTGTGACAGAATTGCCCAGTCCTTCGTCCCCTGCAGCTGATTTAGGACTCATTGCGGAACATAGGGCTTCTCTCTGTGGGATGATCTGGCCACAGACGCAGCACCTGCACCCCTTCATGAACATCCCTCGCGGCATCCACCCGGGGCCGCGTCTCCACAAACCCAAACCTCCTTGCAAACAGACCTCCCCCACCTCACCCCCCCCCCTAGCAAGCAACAAAAAAAAAAGAGGCTTGTACCCCCTTACACCGAAGCCCTTCAATCTTAAAATCCCAAGAACACCCCTCAAATAAGCCGCGGCATGCCCCACAACTCCCAGAACCATAAACCCTAAAGCCCAAACCCCTAAACTACATCCCCCTCAAGATTGCTTCGTCCTTTCTGTTTATATAAAACCAAAAAGGGTATTAACTTGATATATATTCCTTAAGGTTCTAAGGGGAGTTAAGGGAGTAAAAAAAAAAAAAAAAAAAAAAAAAAAAAAACTCCACCGAAGCTGGGAAGTTGCAGCGCCCAAAAACACTGAAAGCCCGTGAGGCCGCTAACCCCGAAAAAGCAACTTGAGAGCTAGAACCCTGATCTCCCCTCCCTTTAGGGTTTAGGGTTTAGGGTTTAGGGTTTAGGGTTTAGGGTTTAGGGTTTAGGGTTTAGGGTTTAGGGTTTAGGGTTTAGGGTTTAGGGTTTAGGGTTTAGGGTTTAGGGCTCAAAGTTTAGGAATTCCAAAGCCCTCCTCAACCCCAGATCAAAGAGCCTGTACAGTGGCAGGTGCTGGAGCTTCTGGCTGCCATGGACGCTTCGGCTCTGACGCCCGAGCTGATCACGCCGCCGGTCCGCGAGGGCGGACGTGGAGTGTAGGTTTTTGGAGAGGGTTTTGCGCGGGTCTTGGGGGGGGGGGGGGGGTCTAGGAGTTTTTGGATGCCGGGTTTCGGGTTTGAGGAGCTTTGGGCGAGTTTTGGGCGCAGGGTATCTTTTTAAGCCCTTCAGGTTTTGAGTTGCCATGGGTGCAAGACCTGAGATGCCCAGCTGGAGGTTTCCGGCTGGGTTGCAGGCATGCTTTTCCGAGTCCCGACAGCCCGCTCAGAACTTTCACGCGCGCAGTCGAACTTACAAAGCATCGAGGAAGCAAGCGCAAAGTGAATGTCGCAAAGCCTGCGTCACGTACCGCTGTTGAACGACATGCCACGGCATCCATGCTTATTGTCCCCACCACACAGCGTAGTACCGGGCCGGGATTTGGTATGGGGTACGGGTTTCCCTAAACCCGAACTTTAAGCCCTGAACACTCAGCCCCAAACAGATGCAGATGCAAATCCTCAACTGTCTCCCCTGTCAGAAGCCTCTGCCACCCGCCTTAAGGTACAGTTTTTGCATGGCAGCTTGCAATCGCGGTGGGCAGCAACTGGGACTTCTGTGGCTCAGAGGATTCAGGGTCTCAGGAGCTTACCCTAAACCCTAAAACCTAAATTTACTAAACCCTTTAGGCTTTAGGGCGTAGGGTTTCGGGTTCCAGGGCGTCTCATGGACTTCGGGCCTTGGACGTACGAAGGTCTTCTTGGATCTTGGGCTGCGTAGGGATTCGATGCTTTCCAGCGGTTTGGGACAGGCGCAGGCCTTTTCTCCCCCTAAACCCTAAACCCGAAACCCTAAACCCTACCAGCGAAGGTTCATGGACTGGAAAGAAGCAATGTCAATCACGCGAAACATGTCGGGCTGCGGGTTGCGAGGGTATTCGAGTGTTCGTGGGGCTTTGGGGTTAGGGCAAAGGCATTTGTGTCGGGTTAGAGCAAGACACCAGCAACCAGGCATTGAAAACACCCCCCAAGTCCCACTCGAGCCAGCACAACCCTAATCTCTGCCCTAAACTCTAGACCCTAAACCCTGAACCCTGAACCCTAAACCCTAAACCTGAACCCTAAACCCTAAATTTGAGTCCTTGCAAAGGTACCGCCAATCTTTCCGGGTCTTGGCAGCCATGGCCAGCAGGTGCCTGGGAGGGGGGGGAGGGGGGGGGTTGGGGGGGTCCTCCTGAAACCTCTCTCATAGTCCTCTAGGCCTCTAGGACCCGGAGTACGCCCTTTCCCTTTTTAGGGTTGGGGTCCCTTATAATCCCCTTACAACCAAAAAGGGCACCCCTTTTTTGTTCCTAGGTTACTTCTGGGTCTAGTCCTGAATGTCCTAAAGCAGCAAGATCTGGGGGTTTCCGAAACTAGGGGTACCTTTTATTATAAGGGAACCCTACTATTTGGGAGGACTGTCTTAGTAATGGGTCCCTTATGTTTCGTAATCCCCCATATGAACTGGTATGCCTGACGTGATCCATGATCCATGTGTGCTTTCTTCCCTTTGCCATAAGGCGCAGCACTGGAGCAAGGCCTCCTAGAACGTCTCGGATCCTTATTCTGACAATCGTGAGGCACAAGTACCTGAACTACTATTTGCTTAAGAACCCCCCCAGAAACAAAAAACGATAATCCCTATATTGCCCTCATAAGGAAGAACGTTTGTGTGTGTGTGTGTGTGCGCGGTGTTTTTTTTTTTTTTTTTTTTTTTTGGGGGGGGGGGGGGGGGTTGGGGGGGGGGTGGGGGGGGGGGGGGGTGGGGGGTTCTTAAGCAATTGGTAGTGAATCCTAACCCGGACTAAACCAGGCCCGATGCATGTCCGAAGTAGACTTTCTTGGCCCTACAGACTACTATTTGCTCAGAACCCACAGAAAATGAAAAGCTTCCTTCCTTATAGGGGAATATAGGGATTGTTGTTTTTTTGTTGTTTGGGGGTTCTGACACAACAGAATGAACATCGTAAGAAGCAGAGAAGTATCTTGAAACAACGCAAGCGAAGCTCAAGCCCAAGCGCCATGAGCCACCGGAGCCCCGAACTTCCTCGAAGATTTAGGGTTTAGGGTTTAGGGTTTAGGGCTTACTTGTAGGGCTTAGGGTTTAGGGTTTACGGTGCGAGCGTGCCTAGTCCTGGATGTTCACAAGGCGTCTGGGTGCCGACGTCGTCGCCTTGGGCTGCGGCCTAGAGGCAGATTTGGGAGGTTTCCGAAATTAAGGGTACCTTATTGGGGGCCCTGCGAGGTTTAGGGTTTAGGGTTTCGGGGTTGGGGGTTTAGGGTTTGGGGGTACCTTATTGGGTCCTTATCGTAAAGAAATCCTTGAGGGTTTGGGCGTCTGGGTCCTTAGAGCGTGGGGCCTGGGATGTGCAGGCTGGGTAGCGGTTCAGGGTTTGGGTTTTGCTTGGGGATAAATTTTAGATTCCCTTCGACCCTAAAAAGGGAACCTATTCATAGATCATTTTCAAAGGGTTCAGGGCTGGAGTTTTAGGGTCTTACGACTTCAGGTTTGGAGCTGCAGCTTCATCGCGCCTTAGGCTTCAGAATCAAGATCACGCACCTCTAAACCCCACAAACCCTTAACCCCAATCCCTAAAACCCCAAACCCTAAACCCTAAACCCTAAACCCTAAATAACCCTAAACCCTAAACTCCAAACCCCAAACCCTAGACACCAAAGAGCGGCACAGCACAGCAAAGGCTCTCGGACAGCGCAGTCTTGTTTGCATAGGCTTAGGCTCAGCTCGACCCCACCAGGCCACCGAATCCTTGCCAAACACCGAATCCCAGTACTTTCTTCCCCGGCCGACCAAAATAAATAGATAAATGGTATACTAGAAAATACAATAAGATAGCCAAAAAGACAAGAAAATCACGAGTCAAAACTCCTATTCTGGCAGAGCCCCCTTGTTATTTGCGGACAGCCCTAAAACCTAAACCCTAAACCCAAAACCCTAAACCCTAAACCCTAAACCCTAAACCCTAAACCCTAAACAGGCCGCAGAGGCAACCAGCAATGGCGTCAGCAGCTTCGCCGCAGTTCGGTCTAGGGAGCATTCGGTGGGTGGATGTCTGTTCCGTGGCTTCGGGTTGAAAGAGTTTAGGGTTTAGTGTTTAGGGTTTAGGGTTAGGGGTGTAGGGTTTAGGGCTTAGGGTTAGGGGTTTAGGGTTCAGGGTTTAGGGTTTTAGGAGGGTGCGTCAGACTGCATGTTTTTTATTTGCGGCGATAGCTGAAGCAAGCAACATGTGAACCTGGAAGAAGCTTTGTCTGGATCAGGTGTCGTCTTTATGTAGGGTTGAGAGTTGTGAATGCTGTCTACTCTCTTCGCTAAAGACCGCGGCAGAATTCTAAGGTGCGGGATTGAGGCCCTGTGCCCTAAACCCTGCACCGCCAGCATGTCAGGTGCTGCAAGTTTGGCGGCAGAGATCCACCGCCAGAACCTGGAAGCCCTTGCAGCGGCCAGAGAAAAGGAGCCAAGGTCTCAAGGAACAACCCTAAACCCCAAACCCTAAACCCGCTTGGAGAAATGGGGTCATTGCATAAAAAACAACCTAAACCCTATGCCCTAAATCCTAAACCCTGAACCCCAAACCGAAAACCCTAAACCCTAAACCCTAAACCCTAAACCCTCGTGAGCCCCGAAACTTTAAGCCGCACCGGAGGCGCCCAGCGTTGCCCGCTGCCATTGCCAGGCACCGGCGCTAGGAGTTAAGGGTTTAGGGTTTGGGGTTTAGGGTTTAGGGTTTAGGGTTTAGGGTTTAGGGTTTGGGGTTTAGGGTTCAGGGTTTAGGGTTTGGGGGTTTGGGGTTTGGGGTTTAGGGTTTGGGGTTTAGGGTTTAGGGTTTGGGAGGGCGAGCGCTCTAAGGTTCAACAAGTATTCGGTTTAGGGTGGGATCAGGTCAGGCTTCAACGGTTGAGAGGTTGGTTTTGGGCTTTATGAAAAAGCGCTTGTAAAGCTACTGCCATCCATGACATTTCTAAACATCCTTTGCGGTCATGATGGGTTTGGGGTGGCAGCCAAGTCTTCTCCTTAGTAATTGAGTGAGTACACGTTACACTTTTTGGGATACCCTAACCCCCCTCTCGAACTAAAGTGTACACATTTTGGGGGCTTATGAACTCAGCAACTAAGTCTCGCACAATGAGGTTCTGGTGGGTTGTCCAGTTTGGTCAGCCTCCTGATGCTCAGGATGAAAGTTTCGGGTTCAGGCTTAGGAGCAAAAGGGAATCAGTACCAGAATGGACAATTTTCCCAAGTCGTCCTCTTTCAAAGCCCAAATCCCTAAATCTTTAAGTCGGGCCGTGCTCAACAAACGTGCAGCCCTGGCTGGGTCAGTAGAAGTAAGGCGGCTTGTCAACCGCAACAAAAACACATCCGTTGCCGTACGGTTGTCCCCGGATTCGCTTGATCCAGCATGGATCTCATTTGCTACCGTAAGATTCCAAAGATACACCTACGGGCAAGTACGTGTGTTTGTGGCTTCTGGGTCGGTTTCTTCAACCAAAACAAAGCCAGGGTTTCAGGGCTCTTACCACGACCTTCAGTGTATTCCAAACTAGGAAGCTCTTGAGGTATCCCAAGCCCAGGCTTACAAGCCTTACGTGGTGTCGGTTTATAATCCGCAGCTTTCAAAAGCTCCCAAAATCCTAAGCCCTGGGCCCTAGGCCCTAAGCCCTAAGCCCTAAACCCTAAACCCTAAACCCTAAACCCTAAACCCTAAACCCTAAACCCAACAAAAACCCTCCCGAAACGCAAGGATCCCTGTCCTCCTGAGGTGCCCTGCGGCATCTTCCACGACGACGGCCGCATTGCCATGATCCTGGAGGAGCGCTCTGAGAAGGGCTTTGAAGGTTTAGGGGTTTCGGGTTTAAGGTTTAGGGTTTAGGACATCGTATCGGAGTACTTGGAAGGCATGGCAACCGGTTCTCGTAGTGGCCACTCTGGTCCCGCAGGCCTTGTGTGAGAAGGAAGCTCGTGTTTATGATGTTTCACATGGGGGCATTGCGAAAATAGGGGACACCTAGTATAGAGCCCCAAATAGTAGGCTTCCCCTCATCATAAGGACCCCAATAAGGTACCCCTAAACCCTAAACCCTAAGCCCTAAGCCCTAAGCCCTAAACCCTAAACCCTAAACCCTAAACCCTAAACCCTAAACCCTAAACCCTAAACCCTAAACCCTAAACCCCTAAACCCCTAAACCCCTAAACCCCTAAACCCTAAACCCTAACATAGTAGGATCCCTTTTAGAATAAGGACCCCAAAGAAGGTACCCCTCAATATCGTACACCCCCATTTGCCGCAGGATGCCATGACGATCCGCAAGGCCGTGGTGCAATGCCAGGACTCCATAACATCGGAACAGCAGGGCTCAGTAGGATTCTGCGGTTTCAGAGGGAGTTGTGCATGTGTACATCTGTATTGTAACAATTTGTGACATGTGTAAGATTGCACTCCCATATCGGTGTATGTGTAGACATGTGCTGAGTTGAATACAGTGAGCGTAAGAGAGCACCCCGACCTACATAAAGGCCCAGAGCCCTCCATGGTTCGCACGCAGAATCCCCCACCAAGCTTCGGGTTTAGGGTTTAGGGTTTTCGGAATTAGGAGCTTAGGGTTTGGAGTCTGAAGTGTTTCGGATGTCGGGGTGACTTACGCCATGGGATGGATTCGAGCTTTTTTTGTCGGTTGAAAGGTGTTGGGGGGTGGTTTAGGCTTTCGCCAGGACCTTCACAAGGCTGGCAAGCTGCAGGACTGCCCGGTGAATGATTTGGGGGATTCCGTTGCCCTGATGGGTTTAGGGTTTAGGGTTTAGGGTTTTGATCCAGCAAACCTGAAGCTTGCCCGAAGCCCTCTCAACCCTAAACCCTTCCTTTTTACAGGCCAACTTTCACCCTCCCCCCTTCCCCCTGCACCCTCCACCCCCGCACGCCTACATTCGAAAGGACGTTTCATCAAAGTGCGTGTTGCTCGCATCCGCCAGCTAAGGCTAACATCACATAAGGTTGAAATTGCTTTGGTTGCTTGATGCAAATTCGGGTTCTTGTGGACACATGAGCCGATTTAGTTGTTTTAGTTTTTCGGTTTTGGTAAACACGCGTTTGTATTGAGAACCGCTGTCGTTTGACTTGCGTTTCGGTGCCAGATCTTTGTTGGGGTTCATAGTTCAATACTTGTCTTTGCCTTATTCCACGCACTAAGCCCTGAACACCTATGCAACTCTCAAGATCTGACTCTCTGAACCTCAAGAGTCCCAAGCTTCGTGGGGGGGGGGGGGGGTTTACGAAAATCAGGACCCGGCATAAAGAGACCCGCAAATAGCAGGTCCCTTGTAATAAGGACCCCGATAACGCACCCCGAATTTCGGAACCCCCCCCCCCCCCCCCCCCAAACCTTAAACACTAAACCTTAAACCCTAATCCTAAACCCCAACCCCAACAACCCCAAGAAGTTTAAGACTTCCAGGGTTTAGGCTTTTGGGGCGCGCGGCACCCAACTGCTAGGCCTGTTGAGGCGGGGGTGGCCGCGCCCACCCCCTTCCCCCGGGTTAGGGTTTGGGGTTCAGGGTTAAGGGTTAAGGGTTTAGGGTTTAGGGTTTAGGGTTTAGGGTTCAGGTTTAGGGTTTAGGGTTTAGGGTTTAGGGTTTAGGGTTTAGGGTTTAGGGAGAAGGGTTTAGGGTTTAGGGTTTAGGGTTTAGGGTTTAGGGTTTAGGGTTTAGGGTTTAGGGTTTAGGTTTCGGGGGCCCAAACCCAATTGATTGCAGGACGTGCATCAGCGGGGAGCTGAGAGGCCTCCAGCAGGCCACAGGATCCCCCACTAAAGCCCCCGGCAGCAAGGGGTTTAAATTTGGGGCTTAGGGTTTAGGGTTTAGGGTTTAGGGTTTAGGGTTTAGGGTTTAGGGCTTAGGGCTTAGGGCTTAGGGCTTAGGGCTTAGGGCTTAGGGTTTAGGGTTTAGGGTTTAGGGTTTAGGGTTTAGGGTTTAGGGTTTAGGCTTGGGATGTTCCCCCTTCTACTAGCAGTCCTGAAGAGGGATTTACAATAGGGGGTACTATCGTAATCCCCATTAAGGTCCTGAGGGGGATACAAATTGGTTTAGGGTTCAGGGTTTAGGGTTTAGGGTTTAGGGTTTAAATAGGGGGTACTAGAATCCCTATTTAGGTCCCTAGTAAGGGCTGCGAGCAGAAGGGGGGAACATATCCCAAGCCTCTCTCTCAACAAGAGCTGAGGGCTTCGGAGGGTTGAGGGCTGTGTCCAGGCTGCCAGGCTGAAGGCAGCATCAGGATGTAGGGCTTCCTACCAGTTGCTTAAGAACCCCCCCCCCTCAAAAAACAAAACAAATGCATTCCTTATAAGGGTAGTATAGGGATTATGGTTTTTTGGGGGTTTATGAAGCAAATAGTGGCTTCAGGGCTTCGGCTCTGCATCCAGGCTTCATTCTCTGCGGGAAGGGTTGGAAGTGCGTGCCGCTTCAAAACAAATAGAGCACTGCTCTCAAGCATCCCAAGCAGCCTGGCAAGCACTAAGTAGTATAGGGGGAATAACTACTAACAGTATTCCCTTATGCCCCGCCCCTTATAATTTAGTAATCCCCAATAACCCTAAAGAATGCCCCTAGAGGATCATTTCACACTAGGCGCCCGGCTTGTGTACCAAGAGCTGGGTGAACGTGACTCGAAGACCCGGGTATGACTATTCATTGGACATTGTGCCAGTCAAGTGAATGAAGTTAGAGTTTAGGGTTTAGGGCTTAGGGCTTAGGGCTTAGGGCTTAGGGCTTAGGGCTTAGGGCTTAGGGCTTAGGGTTTAGGGTTTAGGGTTTAGGGTTTAGGGTTTCGGGTAGGATGGTCACAGTACGCCTTTATCAGTCCCCGCCCCAGAGTCAAAATGCCGAGCCAAGACCAACGATCCTAAACCCTTCTGTTGATTTTCTGAGCCCAAACCCCAAAACCCAACACCCAAAACCCTAAACCCTAAACCCTAAACCCTAAACCCTAAACCCTAAACCCTAAACCCTAAACCCTGAACCCAAAGCCCCCTGATGTTCTGAGGATGGTCCGCTGGATCAATACCAAGGAGGAGCATGCCAGAAGCTTAGAGAGACATCCTCCTAAACCCTAAACCCTAAACCCTAAACCCTAAACCCTAAACCCTAAACCCTAAACCCTAAACCCTAAACCCACTGAGGGATTTTCAGGGAAGACGAAGGGCTCCCGGACTCCAAAGCTCTTGCAGTTGTCGGGGTACCCGGGTCATCGGGGTAACCTTTCAGAGCTTCACGCTGTAGCTGGTACAGCCCGCTCATGAGCCCAAAGAATGCAAAAACTATTCTTCCTTGTTAGGCGATCAAAAAGGGATTCTTTATCCCCACAAAAACAAATATGGTTTTCCTGAGAAAAGGGTAACATAGGGATTATCATCCGTTAGTTTCTTGGGGGGGGTGTTTAAAGCAAATCGTTTGGGATGTTCACCTTATGCTAACAGTCCTTAATAGGGATTATAATAGGGGGTACTACCCTAAACCCTAAACCCTAAACCCTAAACCCTAAACCCTAAACCCTAAACCCCATACTAAGGACTGCTAGTATAAGGGGGAACATCCCAAGAAATCGTAGTCTCAGGCCACGAAGCTGATGAACACCATGGCCGAGCTGGGTCCTCGGAATCCTCGACACTAGGGCCAAGAATCAGATGACTTGGGGTTAGGGTTTAGGGTTTAGGGTTTAGGGTTTCGGGTTTAGGGTTTAGGGTTCGGGTTTCGGGTCATTCCTCCCTTACTGCACTGTTGATTGGGGTTCTGGTCACACGGGCCCATGACTATCGCGCCCGCTAGCAAGTGCAAAGGAAGTTGCAGACATCACCACTGAGGGCTCTAAACTCGAGCAGCTCGTTTGGTCCGAGGCTTCTGCGTCTGCATTTAGGTTTCATAGGGTTTGGGGTTTAGGGTTTCGGGTTTCGGGTTCATGGGTTTAACAGGGCTTTGCGGTTCCAGGCCTCCCTTTACGCCACTTGGAAGAGCAGGTACTTCCTGGCTCAGAAGGTGAAGAAGGATCAGCTGAGCGAGCACGACTACTTGCAGGCTGGCCCAGAGCCCGAAATTAGGCTCTCAGGGTAGTTCCATGGTCCCTTAGTATGGGCCCTTAAAAGGGTGCCCCGTATATACCCCTTATGTACCCTTTACAAATGTAAGTAAGGGCCCATACATCAGAACCCTTTAAAGGAGGTTCGAGGGCTATACTAAGGGCCCATGGAACTACCCTCAGATAGGCGAAGTGCCATGTCCTAGCTCCGACTCTAGGGTTCTTAGATCTTCTGAGCCGGGCACAGGATCCCAAAGTGTGGGGGTAGGGTTTAGGGGTTAGGATCCCAAAGTGTGGGGTTAGGGTTTAGGGTTTGGGGTTTAGGGTTTAGCGTTTAGGGTTTAGGGTTCAGGGCCGTTTAGGGTTTTCGGTTTAGGGTTTTCCTAAGCTACCGAAGT
The DNA here is from genome assembly GCA_905221605.1 of Symbiodinium natans. Lineage (NCBI taxonomy): Eukaryota > Dinophyceae > Suessiales > Symbiodiniaceae > Symbiodinium > Symbiodinium natans. The sequence continues at coordinate 19,762 of CAJNDS010002136.1, read as the reverse complement.
CAAAGAAGTGAGTGGCCAGCGTGGGGCCCTTGCTGCATGAGCAATCGGATGTAGTCGGACACACACTCAGGGTTACGATTGCAGGGGTGTGGTTTCATCGGGGTCTAGGATATTCTCGCCGCCCGGAAAGGAGGTCGCAGGGGTCCTAAAGGTCTTCTGAAAGCATGCGCAAGGCGGCTGTAAGACCTCAATACCTTAAGGCCCTGAAGCCCCCAATCCCTGATCTTAAACCCTGAACTCCGAGGCCCAAACAGCCCAAAAGCCCTCAGGTCTTGGCCTTGCACCATGCGGTGCGGATCTCGGTGTCGTGGCCGCTGGGGCGTGTGCTTTGCTCTGCCCACCACCACCCCTGTACCACATGGGCCAGTCAGAACTTAAGACTTGTAGATCCAAAACACAGAGCCCGAAACCGCCGAAGCCCTCAAACGAGTTTTTATATAACCTTGCCGTAAGCACTAAACTGATCCCCCTCCCTCAACCCAAGCTTTCGAATTCCACCCGACGCCCAAGCCCGCAACGACAAACGCCGAGATAGAGAGAGAGAGAGAAAGAGAGAGGTGCTCGTGGCGGCCATGAAGACCAAGCAGTCCTCCGAGATAGGGGCTGCCGGGGGCATAGCTGAGTTTCTACAACCTGCAATGCTAAATCTGTACAAAGCTTGCAAGGCAAGCTCCCCAACTGAACGTCATTGAAGAGCAGCTTGCTAGGTTTAGGGTTTAGGGGTTTAGGGTTTAGGGTTTAGGGTTTGGGGTTTGGGGTTTGGGGTTTAGGGGTTTAGGGGTTTAGGAGCCGGCATGTATCAAGACATCCAATACTGTCGAGTTGAAAAAGGCTCTGGCTCGTGCCCCTGCATGCAATCCAAAATCCATGATCGGGCTTTGGGCCTTCTCTCTTGCCTGAGGGGGAGGGTTTCGGGTTTAGGGTTTAGGGTTTAGGGTTGAGGGTTTAGGGTTTAGGGTTTAGGGTTCAGGGTTTAGGGTTTAGGGTTTAGGGAGGCCCTTAGGCTTCGGGGTTTAGGGGTTATAGGGCTTCAGTGTGAAGACGTGAAGACGAGGGTTTCAGTGGTTCGGGGTTTGGAGCTTCGATGCTTCGAGCTTTTCTCTCTTTGACATCGTGGTGTTTAGGTGGCTTCGTTTCTTTTGGGCTAACATGAGAAACAAACTCTGCAGATCCCTGCCGCTTCTTTCTGGGTGAAGAGTCAAGACGGTAAAGGGGTCGTTAGGGGCCTGAGCTCTAAAACCTCCGTCTTCAGCCCAGACTGTAGCCCATGCGAGGTAGATGCCCTGGACAAGGCCATTCAGGCTGGCTGCAGACATGAATCCGTGTTACCTTGCGCTGATCTAGAAGCTCAGGGCCTGCAGGGTCTCGAGTTCAGGGTTTACAGTGCCCTGGCATCTCCAATGCAGTATACATGACGCTAGCTTTTTTGAGCTGAGCATCGCAGGGCCGCTATAAGGCATGGCAACCTTCGGGGGTTCAGAGCTTTCCGCAGGCACTGCGCCCGATCTACGAGAAGCAGTAAGCGAAGCCGAGCCCAGATCTCCCCGGCGGGCAGATATTCTCGGTGGGCCCTCGGGACATTCTATATCTTCCCTTTTTGGTTCTAAGAGGATCATATCCAGGAATATATTTCCGGGGGTTTTACGGGCCATCCTAGTTTTTGTGTTTAGGGATGTTGAGGGCTTAGGGTCCCGGGCTTCAGGTTCGGAAACAGCACGGCGATGTCTGCTTCAAGGTGCCTACAGTTCTACAAAGTCAGCATTCCACCTTTTCAACTCCCTATAGTGCCTGTCACCCGACGCGCCCAAAAGAAGGAAACCGTGCGCTGCGCGGGAATTCTGCGAGAGTTCGACTTAGCTTTTGCCGGCGTAGCCTTCGGAGTTCTCTGATACCCTAAACCCTAAACCCTAAACCCTAAACCCTAAACCCTAAACTTTAGTAGTGCTTCTTGCCACGGCCACGATGCGAGAGACGAGGGTTTGGGCTTCGGGACATCGAGGCGGCTCGATTATTGGTGGGCTTGCAGTCGTCCCACTGCGGAGACATTTGTAGGCTGGGCTCCAGGGGTCACTTTGCCCCCCAAAAGCCCCCGTAGTGAGTGTGAACTTCGGACACATGCAGAATGATATCTTCGCCTAATCATCCAACAAAAGTTGTTTTCAACAAGTGGCCTTGTCGCTTTTTTGGGTGCGGGCTCAGGACTGGAGGATGGTCTGCGAGTGTCCGAACTGGTTGGTGGCACGTTGCATGTTTGGCTCCAGCTGCTTGTGCGCCTTAGCACGACGAAGGCCTTGTCGGCAACGGCATGCAGCAAGTTTGAAAGACCACCCAGTCAGCATTTCATAAGCGAGAGGAGTGAACTTACGGCACCCCTGAAGCAGCCAGGCATGTTTAGGGTTTTAGGTTTTTTCACGCGTAGGACCCTTAGGATCAGTCCTCTCTGTCCTCCACGACTGTACTAGTAACGCTCTCCCTGCACGCAAGCGCTGCAGAACTTGAAGGGATCGGAAAGCCCTTCACACTATGATGCATCAGGCGATGCCAAGCACCTTGGCTGTGTTCAGCACAATGTAGCTGAATGGGCTATTGCAACCATGGGTTCAGGGTTTAGGGTTTCGGGTCTAGGGATACCTGTCCTGCCGGCAAAAGAAGCGTCGCACTGCCCAAAATGTTTCGCACGATTTTCCTCAAGGGTAGTGAAAGCGTATGCCCCAGGGCCACGGCTTTCGGGTCAACAAAAGGTCCCAAGGCGTGCTGAAGCCAACTCTTGCGCACGCACGGATCTCCTGTTACTCAGCTGGCATTTTTTCCGGATCCTGGCCTGCTTCAGATGACCGTCTAGGTGAACGAGGAGCTCTAAATTTGTACTTATAAGGACTGCGGGGACTTTCGCCAAGACGCCCCAAGGTCCCCAAATCGCACGCTGAGGGCGCCCGAAGCTTCAACAAATAAATGTGCCCCCCAAACCATGCAACGGCACCAGACTCTGAACCCTGAACCCGCCGGATCTTCCGCTACTTCAGGATGCGTAGTTCGAAAGACCGTGACCGAACTTTGGCAACACACAAAACACCGAAGCCAATTACGCATGCCTAGACCCCCGAGCTCAGCCACTAAACCGCTACAAAACCACGATGAGACCACTGTGAGGCCCCGAAACCACAATGAAGCCACTCTGCGAAACCACTCTGAAGCATCTACGAAGACCTAAACTCCGAAACTCGGCGGATGCTGAGGCGGCTTGGCATCTGAAGTGCCTCCCAAGGAGCGAAGCAACGGAAGAGACATGCGGACCTTTTGTCAACCCAGCCGGGTGTAGGGTTTAGGGTTTAGGCTTAAGGGTTTAAACCCCGCGTTTCAAGGTGTACTTCGGGCGCAGGGTCTCTATCATGGGCAGGTTGACGAGTTTGGGCAGGTTTGACTCCAATAATTCTTAAAGGTATGCAGCCACAGTGGCTCTGAGGACCCGCTCTGAGAGCGTCCGCTTCATTGAAAGAAGAGCCGTCGCACGGTCTGTGGGAGTCTCGGGGCTTCGAGCGCTGCCGATGGTTTTTTTGGTTTGTTTTAAGAGGTTTGGTGTAGGCGGGGGAGCCGGAAGAGCCTTCCGTCACAAACATGATGCTCTTGCCTTCAGGTGTAGTCTCCCCCCCCCCCCCCCCCCGCACAACCACATTTTCTTGCATGTCATGCGAGATGACCTTGGCAACCCTTACTTAGCCAATGGTTGAGCTTTAAACTTTTTTGGTTTCCTTATTGAACAAGTATAATAATGTTTGGGGTTTAGGGTTTAGGGTTTAGGGTGGTGATTGGAGAAGTAAGAACCTGTCGGCCTCGCTGTCCGAGTAGCCCCCATCTCCCCACCAGCAGACGCCACACAGAGGAGCGGCGGCAGCCAGCTCGGCGCGCTGTAGAGGCGGGAACGACCTAACGGAGACTTTAAGGGTTAGGGTTTCAAGAGTTTAGGGTGATCTTTGGACCGGTTTGGGGTGATGTAGGTTGAGCATTTTCCGAATTCGGGTTCCAGCATGTCACATCCACCAAAACTTCATTCAACCTGAAGCCTAAATCCGACATGATCAAAGTGCCCAAGGCCCGCAAGCCCTAAGCTGCCTAGGAAGAACTGCCAGGGTTTAGGGTTTAGGGTTTAGGTTTTAGGGTTTAGGGTTTAGGGTTTAGAGTTTAGGGTTTAGGGTTTAGGTATGCCATGGTTTTCTTTGTTGCGTCCAAGAGAGCTTTTTGTATTAAGAGAGCCCTTCCCTAAACCCTAAACCCGGGTTGACCTAGGACGGAAGTAGGGTAGGGTTCACAGTGTCACTCAGCCCCAAACCACGGCGCCAAAACGACCAAACCTCTGCACACACCAGTGCGCCCCAAGCAACAAAAACCCGAGATGCGGCCACACTGAGTGAAACGCTGCGTTTCTCCACGAATCACTGCAATCCCTCACAACAGACCATCCAAGTGCCAAGCCCCACAGTCTGCACCAGCGGCTTCCCGAAAGCCGAAACTGCAGACCGCAAACCCCTGGTTTTCCCCAAGCCCGAGACCCTAAAGTCCCCCAAGCCCTAAACCCTGCAGAAGTGCCTTCTCCGGGGCGCGCTCCTTTTAGCCGCTTGCGCTGCTTCGAATGGAGCAGGCGACCCTTCTTGAGTTTCATTTGTTTAGTGCCGCGGCCTGGCACCCTGTCGGCGTTGCGGGCATTATCGCATATTAGAGGCTCGATATGGCGTCCTATGAGGGTTTAAGATTTCGGGTTTGGGGTTTAGGGCTTTCTCCATGTTTGTGTTTTAACGATGCCTCGCAGATCTCGAATACAGATGGCCACCGTTGGGGGCGGCCGCATAGCCCTCTGCACGGTAGCAACTTGTGGAGACTGTCATTGAATCATCATTGCGTACATCCCAATGGAGCTGCGGGTTGGGTTTGGGGTTTATAGAAACTGCATAGGGTTTGGGTCCCAAAAGTTTTTGAGCGAAACGTTTTGAGCGAAACGTTTTTTTCTTTTGGAACTATGTTTTTCATTTTTTTTGGGGGGGGGGGGGGGTAGGGGGGAAAGGGGGAGGGAAGGGGGAGGGAAGGGGGAGGGAAGGGGGAGGGGGGGGGGAGGGGGGGGTAAGGACGGGGATGGTTTAAGTAAATTGAGAATTTGGCCTCCCAGAGGGATTTTGGATTGATATGCTCGGGCTCGCCTTGTCGGCTATTTAGACGAATAACTTGGGAAATTCAGAATGATACCGCATACAATTTCTATGTATTTTGTCTTGAGGGTTTAGGGTGAAGGTTGAGGGCTTGTAGGGTTTAGGGTTTAGGATTTGAAGCCCTCGGATCTTGACCTCAAACCCTATATTCAAGTCCCCAAGTCTCCAAGAAATCCCGAGCCTGAGGCCTACGATCTGAAGCTCTCACACGCTCCCCCCCGACACGCCCCCTCCCTTGCCCTAAACCCTAAACCCTAAACCCTAAACCCTAAACCCTAAACCCTAAACCCTGAACCCTAAACCCTAAACCCTAAACCGCAGAAGTAAACCAGAAGTGAGATGACTGGAGCGCGCGCGCGCGCCAGGGCCCGGGAGCTTTGCCGGCGTGCGCGGAGCTACGCTGCCCAGGCCCAAAGTTAACAGCTCTAGGGTTTTAGGGTTTAAGGGGCTTAGGGTTTTTGGTGTCGGTTTTGGGTTTAGGGTTTAAGGTCAGATCGTACTCTGAACATTTGACCCGGTCCTAAACCCTGAACCCTGAACCCTAAACCCTAAACCCATGTCGTTCCATTCGCCTTCTCGGTGGCTCAGGTCTCCCCGGTCTCCCATCGTTGCCTTGGCGGCGGAGGCGGCAACACCGGCTTGGAAGCCCAGAAACCTAGTGCAGGGTTTAGGGTTCAGGGTTGAGGGGTTAGGGTTTGGGGTTTAGGGTTTAGGGTTTAAGGCTTTAGGGTTTACGATTGGCATGGGGCGGCAATTCGCTAGGCTCTTTTCCATCACTATGTGTTTGGCATCACCCCTCCCTCCCAGAATCCCTTTTCATCTGAATTAGAGATCTTTTTCTTACATGTGTCATCTGGCTCGCATTCGGCACCATCTATAGTCAATTCAAATGCGCGCAAACCAAACGGCCGACACGATGAACATTTTCATTCGTGCGTCCCGGGGGGGCCCCGGGACAAAGTCCCGGTGTCTCGGGGCGGGCGGTCCCGGGACAACGGTCCTCGGGCGTTTTCGGGGGTGGGGGGGGGGGGGGGCATCCCGAACGCCCCGGGACAATGTCCCGGAGATCCCCGGAGCAACCCTAAATCCTAAAGGCCCCAAAGAAGCCCCTGAACCCAAAATCCTAAACCCTAAATCCCAAGTCCTAAATCCTAAATCCTACAGGCCCCAGAGAGGCCCCTGAACCCTAAATCCTAAATCCGAAATCCTAAGGCCCCAGAGAGGCCCCTGAACCCTAAATCCTAAATCCTGAATCCTAAATCCTAAACGGTCTAGCCTAAACGATCAAACCGGGAGCACTGCCCCATCAAGGTTTACAAAAACATAGGTAGGAGAGGGTTTAGGAGATGTGGAGCTTTAAACCCTAAACCCTAAACCCTAAACCCTAAACCCTAAACCCTAAACCCTAATGTGTTCCGGGACTGGGCCATGCCGAAGCTCCGCTTTCATATCGGCTTCACGCCGGTTCCTCACCTTGGAGGTTCATGGTACTTATTCACCAGCTATAACTGTACTAGGCTTTAGGGTTTAGGGTTTAGGGTTTAGTGTTTAGGGTACTTATAACCCAACTACAACTGTACTTTTAGCCCACTTATAAGCCCCTTAAGTGCCCTGGTAAGGTTAGAATCGGGTTATAAGTACAGATATTGGGTTCATAAGTACTATGAACCGCCAAGTATGCAACGAGTCGAGAACGCTCGACCACCAGAATTTGTAAATAAGCAAGAGCCGAACCTCCAAGCACTGCGAAATGCTCGGGCTCCTGTGGCAGTTTGTTTACTGCAGGCCTGATGTTTGCGAGATGTTGAGCTGCACCGTGCCCAGGCATTTCCTCATCCCATGCCCCAAGCCCAATCTGCAAAGACCCAAAAGGCCCAGAAGACCCCGGAGACCGGGAAGACCCACAAAAACGAGACCCAGAAGACCCAGGAAGACCACAGAAGACCTGAAAACCCTAAACCCTAAACCCTAAACCCTAAGCCCTAAACCCTAAACCCCAAACCCTGAACCCTAAACCCTAAACCCTAAACCCCCAGAAGATCCTAAGGCATCAATCACCATCTC
>CAJNDS010002136.1:0-7500 GCA_905221605.1 Symbiodinium natans | reverse complement strand
CCTTACAAAGTAACCAACCCACAAAAGGGTGCCCTCATAGCCATAAAATGGTCACTGCACTACGAAGGGGGCATCACCCTATGGCAGTCGCGTAGGTTGCAGCACAACAAGGAAAAGAAATCGGCCTCCCGGATGACTGCCCTAGTTTCTCGTTTGTCCAAGCCGCCCTGAACTTGTACCTTACATCCTAACCCCCTGTAAACGCCTGCGCCGGTTGCTCCCTAAGCTGAGAGCCTATACTCTAAATCCGAGACAGTGGCTGAAAGGCGCAGATCCTCACGCGAGAGTGCTGGAGTAATGGCGATGCGGATCCTAGTGGGATTGGCGTGGTGACCGACGCCCGCCTGCACAGAGGGCGTGTTTGAACAGGTCTGATTAGGGTGCGGGGTTTCAGATTTTTGCAAGGCACTACACCCTGCTGTGTCCGCGTGCCAGAACACTCCAAAATCCATGCCATCCATGCCAAGACCACTCCGAGAACTTAGTGAGTGCTCCCCAAGATGTTTTGCAGAAGCACTAGTGACTAGATGACCCCTGCGACTCCAAGACCACTTTGAAGGCACTCCAAGACCACGCCAAGAGTCCACGCTCGGCAGCCGGCCAACAAACTGCCTCAACCCTAAAACCCCTCGCAGCTTGCACCTTTCCACACCCATGAAAACCCTAAGCCCCTTCTCCCTTATAGTGAATCCTTAGGTGAGACCCCGGGCTTGCACCGTGCGCAAGCGCTGCCCTAAACCCTAAACCCTAAACCCGAAACCCGAAACCCGAAACCCGCCTGGGAAAAACGAACCTGGCCCAAGAGGTTTGCGTCGTGCCCCGCCCAGCAGCAGAGCAGTATGGCGCGGAGCTCTGCCGAAACGGACTCTGGGCCGCCAAAGCAGTTTAGGGTTTAGGGTTTAGGGTTTAGGGTTTAGGGTTTAGGGTTCTGAGGCTTAACCATGTGAAATGAAGGTTTAGGGTCGTAAGGCCCTAGACGGCCACTAAAGCCCAAACATACTCAACATACCAAGACATGCTTCCAGGTTCTCTGACGGAACTGGGTTGGCAGCCTCTCCACCTTCATGGTGTTGGGGGGATCATCCGGCTTAGGGTTCTGCACAAGGGCTGTGAGCTTAAGAATCTAGCGGTGTGAGGTTCCGTGGTTAGTGGTTACGCCCTAAACCCTAAGCCCTAGAGTTGTCCTTCAGAGGAAGAAGGGCGCTATTCCAACTTCAGGTGCCTTCAGAGGGTTTAGGGTTTAGGGTATTATGTGAGTGGCGTAAACTGCAAGAGTGCACTCCGCATTTGATGTATGAGCGTGGCGTAACCTGCATTAAAGACATGTCAACTACAACTCCTACGGCATCAAGGAACCTGCTTTGACGATGTCACTCAGCCGAGGAATTCAGGCCAGCGTGGTGCCGGACAGTATTTACAAGGGCAAACCCTCGACGTAGCGGAGTTTCAACAGTGCCGTCCATGACCTCATTGCCTGATCCCTAAACCCTAAACCCTAAACCCTTGGGTTTCATACGGTTGAGGGCCAAGCTTACGAGGACTTCTCATATGGATGCATCCGAAATTCGGGGTACCTTGTTGAGGTCCCTTTTAAAGGGAATCCTACTGACCCTAAACCCTATATACCCTAAACCCCAAATCCGAATTATTACGGGTCCCTTATTTTCCCCTAAACCCTAAACCCTAAACCCTAAACCCTAAACCCTAAACCCTAAACCCTAAGCCCTTTTCGTAAAGCCCCATATCAGAGGATGGCAGTGTTGGCGGGAGACTCAAGTCGATGATGCGCAGAGAGCGTTTCTCTCGCGCCTGACCTGGCTTCAACCTCAAACTCTGTGTATAAATCTACGTATTATATATATATATATACATGGTGTATATGCATATGTATATGCATTATACATATATATATATACACATATACATATGTATATATAATATATACATCTTCGATAAAATACTATAGAATAAAATAGAATATATGATATAATATATAACTTATAACATATTACATATAATATACAGTATATAGTATATACCATATACATATGTCTCTATAATATATAATAATAATAATAATAATAATAATAATAATAATAATAATAATAATAATAATAATAATAATAATAATAGTAATAATAATAGTAATAATATTATTATTATTATTATTATTATTATTATTATTATTATTATTTATATATGTGTATTCATACACCCCAGGGTGTATGTATGTACATACCCTGATACCAAATACATATCTATATGTATATATATATATATATAATCTGTCCATCTATCTACATATGCACATCTACACGATGCATGAGGAGTTCGGACGGCTTTTATCGAGCTGTAAGATCGCAGGGAGCCTGCTCTATGCCACAAGGACTAGACGAGCTTTTCCGTCGCTGTGCTCCCGAAAGTAAGCTTTTGAGCTCTAAACCTTAAATCCATCTGCCGTTCTTCGCCAGAAAGCAGAATGTAGAGCATCAGGTTGCCTTTACAGGCAGGAGAGGGGGCGCTGTTCGAAGTTCTGACACCACAAAGAACGTCCCAAGTCCTGTACAAGGAATCCTCCGAGCCCTATCTGCACGCCAAGCCTGTAAGCCTTCCAAGCTGTCGAGCCCTGGATCCTCAACCCCTTGATACCTTAAACTCCCCAATCCGTACAGTTTAGGGTTTAGGGTTTAGAGTTGAGGGTTTAGGGTCTAGGGTTTAGGGTTGAGGGTTTAGGTCAGAGCTTTCGATCAGTCCCCCGAAATCCAGAGTCCGAGAGCGACGGGTGGTCGTGATCGGCTAGCCAGCCTGGTCTTGGATGCTTCGATCGTTTCGCCGACCGGCTGGGCCTGGGTTGGGCAAAGGCGCGCGCATGGCTGCGTTTAATAATTCGACACACTGAGAATGAAGGGACTAATAGGCACTTATAGGGACTAATAGGCAGTAATAGTCTGGGGGTGCCCTGTTTGGGGGGGCTTTCTTCGCACATGTGAAGAATCCTCGAGAGATCCCCTAGGAAGTCCCCAAGTTAGCCTGTATGGAGACCAGTTTCGCAGGGTCTGCGACTACGGCACCAAGTGAGAGAGTTCTCCATGTTGAGGAAGAGTCGCACGAGATTGAAATTGTTAAGTGTTTTTTTTGGGAGGCCTGGCATCTTGGTCATTCCTGTATATATATATATATATATATTATATACGGTGTGAAAGACGTTTTGGAAAAGATCCAACAAAAGTCACACAACGCAAATGTCACTCATATTTGTTTATTTATACATATATATGTATATGTTTGTTTACTATTGTTTACTGACGTCAATCGCTTTCGTTGTTTCTTTGTGTTAGTATGTTATGCGTTCATTTCGGGCATATGCCTGGAAGAGATATGAGAACGCAACTGTGTTAGATAACAATTATCAACAGCTTCAAACTGCATCTCCCTGAAGCGGCTGTCGATCTGAGCCTTCCGCATCTGCCATGAAACGGTATCTGCCGGCAAGCGACGGCACCTGCCCCTAGTCTATTTGCATAAGAGCCCCCCCCCCCCCCCCCCCCCCAAAAAAAAAAAAAAACAAAGAGCATATTCATTCATGCTTACAAGTGCACTATAGGGATCACGATTACGTTGTGTTTTTGGGGTTCTTCAGCAAATAGTAGTTTAGGGTTTGGGATTTAAGGGTATCGGGCGTCCGGAGCCTAAACCCTGACCCCCCACAAACCCGATTTTGCGGCGACGGGCGGAGGGCTGAAGATTTTTAGGGTTTAAGGTTTAGGGTAGGTCCCGGGTCTCTGATTCTTGGGGCCTCGAATATGTGTTCTCCTACTAGCACTTTATCACGCAACATTGTTTGGAACCCATCAGTTTGACTACCTCCACTCCCTCTACCAATTCTCCACCATTCCAAGCACTACGTTAGCGACTGCAACCATGAAATGCCAAGCCTCGCGCAAGCAATCAAACGTTGTCCCTAAAGTCTTCACTCCCGTCAAAGTTAGTTGTTGGACATGTTGCAAATATCTTCAAGGATGAGAGTGACACGGTTCAGGACAGGAGTGGGCGCAAAGCCTATAGGATCACGTGCCGACTGCCGATAATTTCAGTGAGACACGATCTTTGCCTTTAAGCCGAGTTTATAACAACCCCCATGGCGCTGCGCAGCGTGCGAGCGCCGTGGAGTCGTTGGGCGCGCTGCTTCCTTGGGCGGCCCATCCCTGCCGCGCCGGCGCGGCTCTTCTCCAGCGATGTGCAGCTCGGGTCCTGGGTGGACCCCTTAGCTTACCAAGGCCAGTTCACCTCTTGGGTGGATCCGCTTGACCTGGACGTCTCCCCACACATCTCGGAGAAGGAGGTCTACCACGCCCAGCGCGCCTACGCGAAGGCCGTCATGAGGATCTCCAACTCCTACCATGCGGGCGGGAACTACCTGAAGCTGGCCCACACAGCAGTAGACAGGCTCTACTCTGATTCTTGGTAGCCCAGTGGTACCCTTTACCCTTTTTTTTTGGGTGGTTCCTGGTTCCCACATAAAGTTAGCAACCCAAAGAAAGGGTGCCCTTGGAGTGATATGATATGTTACTGGGCGACCCAGGATGACAAGGTGAAAGTTCTGTTCAAGGCCAATGAGGTGGGTGTGTCCGAAGTTAGGGGCACCCTATTGGGGTCCTTATCAAAGGAAATCTTAGGAACCCTAAGCCCTAAACCCTAAACCCTAAACCCTAAACCCTAAACCCTAAACCCTAAACCCTAAACCCTAAACCCTAAACCCTAAACCCTACCAGGTACATTCGCAGTTCCGACCGCCGCCGGCCCAAGCCATGGCCTTCATCGCCGGCGCCAAGGTGGACAACGCAGGCAACCCCTGGTTTAGGGTGTAGGGTTTAGGGTTTAGGGTTTAGGGTTTAGGGCTTAGGGTTTAGGGTTTAGGGTTTTAGCCCAGTGCGATACCCTCCACCCACCCCCCCCCCCCCCCCCTCTTCGTTTTTTTTTTGGGGGGGGGGGGGGGGGGTTCTCCCTTATTATAACTAACCCCTAAACCCTCAACCCTCAACCCTCAACCCTAAACCCTAAACCCCCCGAAAAACGGGGTACCCTTACATCATGAGAGGGTTACTGGGCTTAAGCCCTAAACCCTAAACCCTAAACCCGGCTACCTGAAGGCAAAGAGGAAGCTTCCAGCTTCGCAATCATTGGGAGCAAGGGCTGGTCGGACGTGGGCTTTGACAACCACCAGCTTCTTAGCGACACTTGGGGAACAATTTTCTGTTTTTTGGGGTACTATAAGTCCTAAGAATACTCGGGAATAGTTCTTTTAAGCTTTCGGTGCTAAAAAGTCCTCAGAAACAGCTAAACTTTAGTTTTTGCCAGGGTTCCAAGTTCAGTATAGGATTGAGATCACTGATAACATTGCCATTGCTTCGGGCACTTGCTACCTCACCAGCGCGGAAACGAGTGGCATCACTGAAGCTGAGTTTACCTTCGGCTACAAGAAGGATGAGGTGGGCAAGGTTGGCATCTTCTTCCAGAACTCGTCAGTACCCCTGGTAGTCCTGGATTCTTTCGATGCAAAACCTCTAGTGTCCGAGGTGGCAGTGCAGAATGCGCAGGCAGCTTGGGCTAAGGCCATCAAAGACATCTCCAAGAAGTATCTTGATGGGGGGGACTACGTGGCAGAAGCTGCCGCAGCCGCAGGCGAACTCTATGGCTATGGTCACTCAGAGGTTCTCTTCAAGCCAACCAAGGCGGCCGAAGCCCAGTTTCGCCCAAATGCCTCCGATGCGCTGTCGTACTTCGTTGGGCATCAGGCAGTTGAGGGTGGACATTCTGAGGACTCAGGTTTTGCCATCAATGGCGGCAAGGGCTGGTCAGATGTGGTGTTCGAGAACCACAAGACAAATCGAACCGGCAACGTTGCCATTGCCATGGGCAACTATTACTTCACCTGCGCCGAAACCGGCAACCAGACCAAGGTTGAGTACACCTTTGGCTACAAACTGGGAACAGACGGCAAGCTTCGCATCTTTCTCCACCACTCTTCAGTGCCGTATGACCCTGAAACCTCCTTCATGATATCCGAGGAGGAAGTGAACGATGCGCAAGCAGCTTGGGCCAGCGCTATCAAAGACATCTCCAAGACATATCTTGCTGGCGGAGACTATGTTGCAGCAGCCGCTGAAGCCGCAGGTGAACTTTATGGCTATGGGCACTCGCAAGTTCTTTTCAAGCCAACCAAGGCGGCCGAAGCCCAGTTTCGGCCAAACGCCTCCGATGCCTTGTCGTACTTCGTTGGGCATCAGGCAGTCGAGGGTGGACATTCTGAGGACTCGGGCTTTGCCATCAACGGCGGCAAGGGCTGGTCAGATGTCGTGTTCGAGAACCATCAGACGAAGCTCACTGGCCCAATTGCTGCTTGGTAGCCCAGTGGTACCCTTTACCCCTTTTTTTTGGGTTCTGGTTCCCTTGTACAACAACCAACCCAAAAAAGGGTGCCGTAAATCATAATATGGTTACTGGGCTGCCAAGGCAATTTCCATGGGCAACTACCACTTCACTTGTGCCGAGACTGGGAGCAAAACCAAGGTTGAGTACACCTTCGGCTACAAGAAGAACTTGGATGGAAAGCTTCGCATCTTTCTCCACCACTCTTCCGTGCCGTTTGACACGGGCAGCCCTACGGTGGTTGCTGATTTCATCTCTGAGAAGGAGGTCGAAGCCGCGCAAGCAGCCTGGGCCAAGGCCATCAAACACATCTCCAAAACATATCTTGATGGGGGGGACTACGTAGCCGAAGCTGCGGCTGCCGCAGGCGAACTCTATGGCTACGGTCACTCAGAGGTTCTCTTCAAGCCGACCAAGGCGGCTGAAGCCCAGTTTCGCCCAAACGCCTCCGACGCCATGTCCTACTTTGTTGGGCACGATGCAGTGGAGGGTGGACATGCTGAGGACTCGGGTTTTGCCATCAATGGCGGCAAGGGCTGGTCAGAAGTCAAGTTTGAGAACCACCAGACAAAGCTCACCGGCGACCTTGCCATTGCCATGGGCAACTACTACTTTACATGTGCTGAGACTGGAAACGAGACCAAAGTTGAGTACACCTTCGGCTACAAGAAGTCTGAGGATAGCAAGCTTCGCATCTTTCTCCACCACTCTTCCGTTCCATTCAGCTCTTGATGTGCAACAAACTGCTGCACCAGAACGACAGCTAAGCTACAGGAGGGGTGAGGACGATTCTTTCCAAACGGATCAACTAACATCAGCGAAAACAATCTGATTGCATCATAAAAGGGGCAGGTGATGGGTTTGTCTGGTGAAGTACGCTATGTATTCAGTCCCGTTCTGCCGGACGGGGGCGGGGGGAGGGGTACATAGGATTTCGGAAATTCATGTTTTTTTTCCAGGATTTGGGATTTAGGTTTTCGGATTTAGGGGGGAATTTAAAGAATTATAAATGGATTCTTAAAAATCGATTTCATAGGTTTAAAGATGACGATTGTAGACTTAATTATTTGG
>CAJNDS010002135.1:1445342-1509235 GCA_905221605.1 Symbiodinium natans | reverse complement strand
AAACGATTTAATTGGGCCCAATTAAATCGTTTAAAACGTCTAAATCGTTTAAATCGTTTAAATTAATTTAATTGTGGTGGGAGGTGAGTACAGACAGGCACAGAGCCAATTAAATTATTTAAATCCGACGCCTCAATTAAATAATTTAATTAGACCGTAGGATTTAAATGATTTAATTGGTTTATGGCTTGGCTGAGTCCCCCCACAATTAAATTAATTTAAACGATCTAAACGATTTAAACGATTTAAACGGTTTAAACGATTTAATTGGGTCCAATTAAATCGTTTAAATCCGACGCCTCAATTAAACAATTTAAATAGACCGTAGGATTTAAACGATTTAATTGGGTCCAATTAAATCGTTTAAATCCGACGCCTCAATTAAATAATTTAATTCGACCGTAGGATTTAAACAATTTAATTGGGCCCAATTAAATCGTTTAAATCCGACGCCTCAATTAAATAATTTAATTGGACCGTAGGATTTAAACGATTTAATTGGACCCAATTAAATCGTTTAAATCGTTTAAATCGTTTAAATCGTTTAAATCGTTTAAATTAATTTAATTGTGGTGGGAGGTGAGTATAGACAAGCACAGAGCCAATTAAATTATTTAAATCCGACGCCTTACTTATTCAAAAAAATAGGGCGTAGGATTTAAATAATTTAATTAAGCTCTCTCTATTTAAATAGTTTAATTTATTTAAATAAATTAAATTATTAAAAAAAGGAATGAGCTAAATAGACCCTAAAGGCTGCTCTTTCATATATATATATATATCCCAGCCCAAAATACTCCCACAAAGTGCATGTTTTGAAGGTGCCGTGCTTTGTTGGGACCCCAAATAAGGAACCTCATTTAGAGAACTACGCACAGAACAGTCGCCAGGCTTGATGTGCAGGCACTGAGAAAGCGATGCTGAACTCCAGGCCCAAATAAATTGGGGTTTAGGGTTTAGGGTCCATATGGTGAGGGTTTGAGGTGTAGGGGTTCTATTGCAACCCTTCAACCTTTAACTATTGAAACCCGAGTAAAGACTCTACCAACGCCACCAGAAGCCACATCGGTGCAGTTCCGGGGCTCGCCAAGGATAAGCAGAAACCCCACTCAATCGGCTTCGGCATCCCTATCGACTAAACTTCAGGAGGAAGAAAGTTTTGTCGCACTTGCATATCTTGCGTTAGTGGAGGACGCGGAGTACGCGGAAGTGCATTTTCTGTGGCCTGGCCAGCGGAGGAATTTGCGCGCTGTTTTAAACATATATTACTTTTTTGTTCCGACGGAGGACTTTAAATCCTCCGCGCCCCAGAGGCACATCTGGTGGAGGAGTCTATGGGGGTGGGGGGTTTGCACGTACATGCTGGCATAAGTGCCCGATGCGACGAACTTTCGTCCTGGCGCAGCATGAACTCCAAGACCGATAGTTCGGCAAGGCACTCCGTGTGAAACTCTCATGTTGAGTGTTTCCAAGGCAGGCCAGGGACACGGAAATGTTGGCTTGCAGGAAATTTGCACGGGTCCCTATTCATGTTGAGTGGGGTGGGAGCAGCATGAACTCCAAGACCGATAGTTCGGCAAGGCACGTCCGTGTGAAACTCTCATGTTGAGTGTTTCCAAGGCAGGCCAGGGACACGGCAATTGCAGGAAATTTGCACGGGTCCCTATTCATGTTGAGTGGGGTGGGAGCAGCATGAACTCCAAGACCGATAGCTCGGCAAGGCACGTCCGTGTGAAACTCTCATGTTGAGTGTTTCCAAGGCAGGCCAGGGACACGGAAATGTTGGCTTGCAGGAAATTTGCACGGGTCCCTATTCATGTTGAGTGGGGTGGGAGCATCAGGAGGAAGAAAGTTTTGTCGCACTTGCATATCTTGCGTTAGTGGAGGACGCGGAGTACGCGGAAGTGCATTTTCTGTGGCCTGGCCAGCGGAGGAATTTGCGCGCTGTTTTAAACATATATTACTTTTTTGTTCCGACGGAGGACTTTAAATCCTCCGCGCCCCAGAGGCACATCTGGTGGAGGAGTCTATGGGGGTGGGGGGTTTGCAAGTACATGCTGGCATAAGTGCCCGATGCGACGAACTTTCGTCCTGGCGCAGCATGAACTCCAAGACCGATAGTTCGGCAAGGCACGTCCGTGTGAAACTCTCATGTTGAGTGTTTCCAAGGCAGGCCAGGGACACGGAAATGTTGCCTCGCAGGAAATTTGCACGGGTCCCTATTCATGTTGAGTGGGGTGCTGCTCATGAACTCCAAGACCGATAGTTCGGCAAGGCACGTCCGTGTGAAACTCTCACGTTGAGTGTTTCCAAGGCAGGCCAGGGACACGGAAATGTTGCCTTGCAGGAAATTTGCACAGGTCCCTATTCATGTTGAGTGGGGTGGGAGCAGCATGAACTCCAAGACCGATAGTTCGGCAAGGCACGTCCGTGTGAAACTCTCATGTTGAGTGTTTCCAAGGCAGGCCAGGGACACGGAAATGTTGCCTTGCAGGAAATTTGCACGGGTCCCTATTCATGTTGAGTGGGGTGGGAGCATCAGGAGGAAGACAGTTTTGTCGCACTTGCATATCTTGCGTTAGTGGAGGACGCGGAGTACGCGGAAGTGCATTTTCTGTGGCCTGGCCAGCGGAGGAATTTGCGCGCTGTTTTAAACATATATTACTTTTTTGTTCCGACGGAGGACTTTAAATCCTCCGCGCACCAGAGGCACATCTGGTGGAGGAGTCTATGGGGGTGGGGGGTTTGCACGTACATGCTGGCATAAGTGCCCGATGCGACGAACTTTCGTCCTGGCGCAGCATGAACTCCAAGACCGATAGTTCGGCAAGGCACTCCGTGTGAAACTCTCATGTTGAGTGTTTCCAAGGCAGGCCAGGGACACGGAAATGTTGGCTTGCAGGAAATTTGCACGGGTCCCTGTTCATGTTGAGTGGGGTGGGAGCAGCATGAACTCCAAGACCGATAGTTCGGCAAGGCACGTCCGTGTGAAACTCTCATGTTGAGTGTTTCCAAGGCAGGCCAGGGACACGGAAATGTTGCCTTGCAGGAAATTTGCACGGGTCCCTATTTATGTTGAGCGGGGTGGGAGCAGCATGAACTCCAAGACCGATAGTTCGGCAAGGCACGTCCATGTGAAACTCTCATGTTGAGTGTTTCCAAGGCAGGCCAGGGACACGGAAATGTTGCCTTGCAGGAAATTTGCACGGGTCCCTATTCATGTTGAGTGGGGTGGGAGCATCAGGAGGAAGAAAGTTTTGTCGCACTTGCATATCTTGCGTTAGTGGAGGACGCGGAGTACGCGGAAGTGCATTTTCTGTGGCCTGGCCAGCGGAGGAATTTGCGCGCTGTTTTAAACATATATTACTTTTTTGTTCCGACGGAGGACTTTAAATCCTCCGCGCCCCAGAGGCACATCTGGTGGAGGAGTCTATGGGGGTGGGGGGTTTGCACGTACATGCTGGCATAAGTGCCCGATGCGACGAACTTTCGTCCTGGTGCAGTACGCACAGAACAGTCGCCAGGCTTGATGTGCAGGCACTGAGAAAGCGATGCTGAACTCCAGGCCCAAATAAATTGGGGTTTAGGGTTTAGGGTCCATATGGTGAGGGTTTGAGGTGTAGGGGTTCTATTGCAACCCTTCAACCTTTAACTATTGAAACCCGAGTAAAGACTCTACCAACGCCACCAGAAGCCACATCGGTGCAGTTCCGGGGCTCGCCAAGGATAAGCAGAAACCCCAGGGCGACTATGACAGGTTTGAAGGGTCCAAGGTTTGGGGCTCCATGTTTGCAGTGTGTTTGGTTTGTAGAGGGGGTCGTGTGGGGGAGTGCAGGATTAGAGGGAACGTTTTCAGCATGAGCACTTCTCAAAAACGGGTGCCCTCATTGTAATATGGTTACTGGGCTACGATGTTGGTTGTTTCCAACGAAGCCTCCTATCCATGGTTTCAGGGTTAGGGGTTCAGGGGTGGAGGGTTTAGGGGTTTAGGGAATTCGGCGGTTTAAGGAGTTAGGGTTCAGGAAGCCTCAACACTTAAATCTCTAAACCATAGCTTCTGAAGCCTGAGCCTTCGAATCCAGAACCATGAAACCCTAAACCGAAAACCCTATACCCTAAGCCCTCAGCCCTAAACCCTTCACCCCTAAACCCTACACCCCCTCTAAGGTTCCCTAGGCACTCACCCCCCATATACTAAACCCTAAACCCTAAACCCAAAACCCTAAACACTAAACCCTGAACCCTAAACCCTCCCTTAAGAACCCTCTAAGACTCGCGCTCGAGAGAGAGAGATGAGAGATGCCAAGGCAGCATGGGCCATCCTCACTCGTGCAGTGCACCCTGCAAATACGCGCCCCGGCTTATGGGTCTCAGGGTTTGGGGTTTAGGGTTTAGGGTTTAGGGCTAGCCCTAAACCCTAAACCATGTAACGAGCAGGTTGCCGGGGTTTAGGTCGAAGCCCTAAACCCAGTAGGGTTCAGGGTCGAGGTTGGAGTATGTTGGTTTTCCTTGGTGTTGGAGCCAATTGGGAGACTTTATGAAGTTTCGAACCTTTTCATTGCGGTTTAGGGTTTAGGGTTTAGGGTTTGGGGTTTAGGGTTTAGGGTTTAGGGTTTAGGGTTTAGGGTTTAGGGTTACAACTACAGTTGCTCACAAAATGACTACTTGGACGTTCATGGGCACTTATCACCCGAATTATGGCTGCACGCATAAGCCCCCCCCCCGAAGTCGCCTAAGTTAAGAGAAGACTTAGGCTTGGGGTCCCTAAACCCTAAACCCTAAACCCTACACCTCATGAACCTCCAAGTACCCATGAACCTTCAAGTAGGGCTTGAGGGCCCAAAGAGCTTTAGAGGGCACCGCCTAAACCCGAAAGCAGTACAGGTTTCTTGCAGTCCGCTGCATAGCCGCGCCAAGCCTTAGGACGAGTCTCCATCTTAGCTTGCAGTTCGAAGTTGAGGGTTGCAAGATCGGTCTAGTGTTGAGGGTAGCGCAGTTTTAAACCCTGTGTGGGACCCCAGCCGTCTGAAAATCCGGCGTCATGGTCGCCATAGAATTTGCCAGTTAGTTCCCTAAACCCAAACCCTAAACCCTAAACCGGGGCCACGAGCTGTGGGGAAGATGTTGTCTGCCGCATTTAGCATGTTCGTAGAAAAACACTTCCCCCCCAGCCTTGGCATTGCCGGTATGTTGAAAACTGCCCTTAAACCTAAACCCGAAACCCCAAACCCTAAACCCTAAATCGGTTTCCCGAGTTCCTGGCTTTCAAACCCTAAACCCTAAGCCCTAAGCCCTAAACCCTAAACCCTAAACCCTAAAGAGCCCAGAAGATTTCCGGGGAATCCCCTAACGAAGCGAGGTGCGAAAGAGCCGTGGCTGCAAGGACCGCGTCGGTTGCCCGGGGGTGCTTTTGGGTAGCTTGGGGTTTAGGGGTCTGGGGTTCAGGGGTTGGGGTTTAGGGTTTGGGGTTTAGGGTTTGGGGTTTAGGGTTTAGGGTTTGGGGTTTAGGGTTTAGGGTTTAGGGTCTGGGGCAGCTCGGGGTTCTGAAGCTCTAGGGTCCACAGCCCTGATGTTAGGGGTTCTGAACCCGAGAAATGCGGAGGGTTTAGGGCTAGGGTTTAAGGTTTAAGGTTTAAGGTTTTAGGGTTTAGGGTTTAGGGTTTAGGGTTTAGGGCTAGGCTTTAACGTTTTAGGGTTTAGGGTTTGAGTGTTCAGGATCTAAGACCCCAGGGTAGCTTCGGGGACCCCCAAGTCCTCTCTTCCAGAAATACCTAGGTTTAGGGGTTGAGGGAGCACCGCTAACCCTTCGATCCCTTCAAAGTCAAAGCTATCTTCCAGTCCTGCCGGGTCGTTGGCTTTCTTGGAGAAAGCCCACGGCTCTTTTTCTGCACCTTCTCTTGAGGGAGCGAGATGGCCCCATGTGGCATCGTTTGGGGTTGGGTTTAGGGTCATCCGGGAATCCAAGTGCTGATCAGCTCACCCGCGAACTCACATTCGATCGCAGGATGGCGATCTTTGCAGTCATTGTAGCTGCCTCAGATGATTGTCAGCTTCCTGAAAGCTGCGCTCCTTGGGGACCAGGGTTCAGGGTTATTTCGGGTGTAGGGTTTAGGGTTTAGGGTTGGAGGCCTGAATGCACCAGTATTTCTTGGTCTTCTCGCCCTGAACCCTCAACCCTTATCCTTGAACGGGGCGAGGTTCTATGGAGTTGTGGGTTTTGGGTTTAGGGTTTTAGGGTTTAGGGTTTAGGGTTTAGGGTTTAGGGTTTAGGGCTTGAGTTGTCAGGGCTTCAGTGAGAGCTGAGGGGAGGGGATCATGCCTAGTCGGTTCACTTTGCTTGAGGGCCCAGGGACAGCGTGCTCTTAAGCTCATGGGATTATTCCTTGGGCCCCTAAGGTTGTACCTTTGGGGTTGGGGGGTTTAGGGTTTAGGGTTTAGGGTTTAGGGTTTAGGGTTTAGGGTTTAGGGTTTAGGGTTTAGGTTTTTTTTCGAAGAGACCCTAAAGGAATATACGGGCCATCCAGGGAGGTAGAGTAAAGGAATGACTCCCTCGACAAGCCTCGGAGCTTTCTGACTGCAGGGTGATGGGAGTGCCTAAACCCTGTTCAGGCTTCAAAACTCCAGCCTAAACCCCCAAACCTTAAACCCGAGGCCTTCAACCCTCAGCCCTGAAGCCCTGAGCCCTAAACGCTACGCCTGAAACCTCGGAACCTTAGGGTTGTGGGAGCGTGTCGTTGGCTGCATCAACTCATTTTTCCTCGTGCCTGCGGGATCATTGGGTTCGGATCTAGGTGTTCCTGCGAGACTGGCTGAACACTACAAGGACTACAAGGGTTCATGGTACCCTGAACCCTAAACCCGAAATTTCCCAGATAGGGATAAGAGTAGCAAAGGGGTATAGAATCCAAGTTCTGCTGTATGGGGTTCATTAGGTCGACCTGGTTGTCACGGTACTTGACATGTAGGGTTCAGGGTTTAGGGTTTAGGGTAATCAGGTCATATATCTTTATTAGCTATATGTATACATGTATATATATGTATACATGTATATATGTATATATGTATATATGTATATGTGTATACATGTTTATATGTATATATGTATATATGCATATTGGAGGTTCATGGTTACTTGTAACCCCCCCCAATTTCTGCGTCGTTTTAGGGTTTAGGTCTTTAGGGTTTAGGGTTTAGGGTTGGGGGACTCAGGGGGCTTTGAAGCACAGTTATAATTGGGGCTTTTTAGTGCCCTGAACCTCCTAAACCCTAAACCCTAAACCCTAAACCCTAAACCCTAAACTCCTAAACCTTAAACCCTAAACCCTGAACCCTAAACCCTAAACCCAAGTATGATCTCTTCAGCGCTGAGGCCATCTCTGTCCCTGGAGGCATGCCAAGCCGCAGGGGAAGGAGATCTATCAATGAGGCCGGCCTAGGGGGGGGGGGGGGGGGTGGCGCTTGAAGCGTTGATGCTCCGGATTTTATGGTTGAGGGTTGAGGGTTTAGGGTTTAGGGTTTAGGCTATAAGCCCTAAACCCTAAACCCTAAAGCCCCAAATTGAGTTAGCCAGGGCCCTCAAGCCGCGAAGCCGGCAGGAGAGGGAGGTCCGGAGCCAGAAGCGTCCCTGCGCCTGCAACTTACTTGGCCAAGAATTGAAATTTGAACGCCTCGGGTGTCCCTATTGAGTAGCAATATTAAAGTCGAACCTTTTTTTTTCCCCTTGGTTCTTGGAGAAGTAAGGTAAAGAATGGTGCCCCAAACTGCCCTGGCCGGACCCGAAGCCAAACCTGGGGCCTTGAAAACATGACCAGCTTCGTAGCCCAGTGGTACCCTCTACTGGGCCCACTCTGCAGATCAAAGGAGACTGACTCTGACACTTCGAGCTTATGGTTCATACCTACCAATGGGATGATCGTAGTACAGTATATATATATATGAATATATATATATATACATAAATATAAATACAAATAGAAATAAATAAATATATATATATGTATATATATATATATATATATACATACATTTTTTCCCAATACGGTCCCTCAGGGATCATCACCTGAATACGCCACTTAGCTGACACTCGAATGCCGACCCCGGCATGATCCGCAGCAGCAGCAGCAGCAGCAGCACCATCGCCGCCATCATCTTCATCCCCTAAGGGTCCATGTACCCATGTAGTATATACTTGGGCCCTAAAGCTACCTATCTGGGAACCCCTTTAAGGAGTATATACTATGTAGGTACATGGACCCTTTGGGCATCCTCATCGTCCTCAGTCCTGCTCCTCATCACGTAGCGTCAGAAGGTCAGAAGCGGGGTCTGCATGCAGGAGGACTTCGTGACGTCTTCGACGTTAACATAGGGTTTAGGGTTTAGGGTGTAGGGTTTAGGGTTTAGGGTTTAGGGTTTAGGGGACTGCAAAAAAGTGCCTGGAACCCACCTTGGTAGCCTCATGGTACCCTTTCCCCTTTTTTGGTTGGTTCTAGGTTCCCTTGTACAGTGACCAACCCACACAAAATTCAAAAGGGTTACCCTTCTCACTCATCTGCAGTGTGGGTCCTACCAAGCCACTGAACAGACGCGACGATGTCATGTGACAGCGCTAAACACACGTCGCCGCGTGTGGACTAAAACATAGGGACCTTTCTGTGCGCGGAGCTGTTTCTCTACACAGCCATGCTCAGATCATGCTCCTTGATTTGCTGATTTGAAGCAGCACTCCTTGGTGGTGGATAGACCTGTTGAGCGAACAAAACGGAGCCTGCATGAAACTTCTTCGGACAGGCCTGTAAACGAGGCATTCGGATGTTACGTAGAACATATGAACCATGGCGGCCAGATGAACCTTCAAATTGGGATCGTAAACCCCGTACTACGTATTCTATTCCGTATGAGGCGTACGGACCATCCCTCTTTCCTATCGGTATTCTGGTATCGAAGCATCCCTGAACAGCCCGCGCAAAAGCCCACCAGCCTTTAATCCAGAACTGGGGTTCCCCAGAAAACCGAACCCTCCAAAACCCGGAAGCCTAATCCCCGAGAAGGTGCGAGACGATTCCGAGGACGAGGTTCGATCACCCCGTTCCTCCTAAACATGCCGCAAACCCTATCCCCTGAAACCCCTAAACCCCTACACCCTAAGCCCTAAACCGCTGTTGCCTTAAGGTGGTGCGCGCAAAGGTCATTGGTACGGCTGCGTGTTGCCATAAGAAATCGTTTTCTTGAAGCGAAACGGGGGAGAGTCTCCTTCATGCACCCAAGATAGTTTTAGGGTTTCGGATTTAGAGTGAAGGGAGAACCAAATGGGCACCCCCTACTTTTCGGATTGCCATGGCAGAGGGTGGCCGGAAAAACAAAATTGCTATGTTGCCAGCAGCCACCTGTTTCAGGATTAAGGTTGACGGTCCTCTGTGGTGCTTTGGTGTAACTTTACATCCTTAGCCTTTCTGGGTTTATTGGGTTTCTTAATGAGGTAGCTTAAAATTTATTTCTGAGCTACCCTGCTAAGTGCAGCCAAGCTAGCAGTCTCCAGACTCGAATACGCCCGCAGCCCTGGTAGAGATGCCACATTGTAGGGTTCATTCGGTTCCCAAAGATTTTTGTTGACCGAAGAACCCCACAAACCCAAAGTCACCGATAAACCCTTTCAGTATATGGCTTAGGGCTCCTAGTGGCTCCTAGGGTTTATACTCTAGAATGGAGGGTTTGTAGGGTCTGTTCCATGAAGTTCTTCTGCCGGGTTCAGTGACGCAGCTTAGGCTTAGGGAACACGAACGCAGACGACCCTAAGCCCTAAACCCTAAATCCTAAACCGACTTGACGAGGAGCCGCAGACGATTCTGCAGTTCGGCGAGAACCTCGCTGTTGCCTTTCTCGGGGACCAAATGAACCCCAAAAACCCTAAACCCTAAACCCATGATCCTATACCCTACATACTCTAGGACCCAGAGTAGGCCGGTATTCCCTGTCCTTAGGGTTTAGGCTCCCTTCCGAACCCCTTTAAACAAAAAATGGGTGCCCTGAAAGCCTGGGTTAGTCCTGGGTCTGGTGCTACTTAACCTACACTTAGTAGCTGAGTAGAGAATCTTTAGCCTTTTGGGGTATATACAATTCTAGCAACCTTTTTTGGGGCCAGGGTACTCAGCAACTAGGTACATACTACTCTGCTGCCTATAAAGGTTGTGGTCGGTAAGCTCTTTTAGGGTTCACGTGTCCCCTGGGAGAGATCGCTTGCGGTCTTGGGAAAGTTTTGTCCTTGTCCCTGCCGTAAGCAGGCCCTCCCCGGCGAGAGACGAGGAGGGCGGAGCGTGCCGTGCGTGGAACGATAAGTCAAACTGCGCTAAAGTTGCTCCGAGGTTCCTATCAGGTTCCTACCACCGCTGGACAGCTTGGAGTCGTGGCTTGGGTTTTGGGGGTTAGGGTTGCCTCATGAAGCGTTATAAGTATCGCAACTGTAGGTCTATCTGGTTCCTAATCAAGGTAATTGTGACACGAAAGCATACCCCATGAACCTCCGAGGAAAGCCCGGACTTTAACCTTATAAACCCTGTAAGTCCTATAGCAGTGAGTGCATTCGGACCACACTTCTGGGGTCATTGTTGAAAATCATTTTAGATTGTTCGAATACTTAAACCCAGTAAGGAACACAAATGATCATTTTTAAATCGTGCCCCAACAATGGTGCAGACTTGAGGACAAGTTCAAGCCACTGACTCCCGCCAGGCCCGATTCTTCGTGAAGGTTCATGGTACTTACTAACCAATTCTAGCTGTACTTATAACCCTACTTATAAGTGGGATAACCCCTATAAGACCCTTTAGGGGTATTATAAGTAGGGTTATAAGTACAGTTATAATTGGTTAGTAAGTACCATGAACCTCCAAGTTTGCCTGGCTTAGATGGGAATGCGCGCTCGGTAGATCGGGGGCCCTCTGTCATCTTTACTCGGCTTGATGTGGACCAAGCTAGGCTTGTCAAACTAACTCCTGAACCCTAAATTTAAGAGCCTCCGGCTCAAGCCGCCGAACCCGCAGGAGAACAAGTTTAAGGTGGATTGGGTTTGCGGTTCTCGCAATGGGGTAGGGGAGGGGGGGTAGGGGGGGGGGGTGGGTGGGGGGGGGGGGTTGTGGGGGTTAGGGGGGGTGGGGGGGGGGTAGGGGGGGTAAAGGGGGGGGGGTAAGGGGTTGGAAAAGCCCCTATGCCCTGTGCGAAACCGCCTATGGTCCATGAGTTTACGCGGTGTGGGTGGCCTGTTCCTCCACGGAAAAGCTGCCGGGGTACCCCCCCCTACCCCATCCAACACGCCAGGGTCAGCGGACCTTAAACCCTTAAACCCCTAAACCCCTAAGCCCTAATCCAAAACCCTGTATGGCGCATAGAAATGTGTAATGTGTACAGGGCCCCTCCAGATCCGGTCGTGCAAGCTCTGTTTCTTCGGTGCTGGCTACGGGTCATCGGCTGTTTCTGGCCCATCCCTTGGATGGAGAAAGGGGAACAAACATGGTCTAGGGTTTAGAGTTTAGGGTTTAGGGTTTAGGTTTAGGGTTTAGGGAGCTTCGTTTAGGGTGGAAGCGCTGCGCCCTGCAGATAGAAGTTGAACTTTATAAGATTTTAGGGGTTTAGGGTTCAGGGTTTAGGGTTTAAATCCAAAAGTCGGTTGAGTTATAGGATTTTCCGAACCAACACCTGTCATACCTACGGTCCCCAATGACAAGCACTAAAAACCCTCTAAACCCTGATGCCCTATACGGAGTTTGTTCGTAAGGCGATTGGGCCCTAAACCCTAAACCCTAAACCCTAAACCCTGAACCCTAAACCCTAAACCCTAAACGCCTTGCAGCCGGAAGCTCAGCTGAAGCCCATATCCAGCACCCTGGGCTCAGCGCCCTTTCACATGCCTTGAGCTCTTACGCCAGCCCGGTTTAGGGTTTAGGGTTTAGGGTTTAGGGTTTAGGGTTCTATGAGGTATGTTTGGGGTTTCATTAGGGGTTAGGTTTAGGGGCTTAGGGTTTTAGGGTTTAGGGGTTTTGGGTTTGGGGTTTATAAGGGGTTTAGGTTTCTTGTCTAGTTCCCTGAACTCTAAAATCCCAAACCCCAAACCCTACAGAATAGGAGGCCGTGGGGCCTGCATTTTGGCCTACTTTCCCTTTTCAATTGTTTTTTTTGTTTTTTGCTTCAGGGTTTTTACCGTAAACCCTAAGCCCTAAACCCTAAACCCTAAACCCCATTAATCACATTTCTGTTTTGGCATGTTTCATGCCGGCACTCTTCAGGGCTTCAGCTGCGTTGGAATTCAGGGTTTAGGGTTTAGGGCTGAGGGCTGAGGGTTTAGGGTTTAGGGTTTAGGTTTGTTATGTCTTTGACTTTGTTCGGTTCAGGGAGTGCTTATAAATACGGCTGCGTGTTTTATGGCATCTTCTTCCTCTTGACGTTTCTTACTTCCTCGCGCATTCACTTTGTCCATAAGCGTTTCTTAGTATTGCTACTCCGCGTTGTGGTTTAGGGTTTAGGGTGTAGTGTTTAGGGTTTAGGGTTGCATTCGACATTTGTAATGAGAAACAAAGGAAAATGAAGTGCATACGCTCACTGCGCTTCTTTGTTCGCTAGTCTAGTATGCTCACTCTCTTCTATACTACTGTGCACGCACGCGTTAATAGTAAACTCTTCACGCATTCACTTCTTCATGAGCCTGTTCCCTCCCCTTTCTCTCTTTTAAAGATGTGTATTGAGAGAAAAAGACAGAAAAAAGAGAGAGAGAGAGAGGGAGAAAAGAGCTGCGAGAAAATGAAGTGTGTTCACCTTGTGAATCCGCCCATGAGACCCTGACTATAACACCTTGGAATCATGAGCCAGGAAACTAGACTGCTGAACAAGGAACCCAGCAGAGATACCGTACCAAAAGACCGTATCATCCAGGTTTCGTTCAATCGGTGGGTCTTGTCTCGCAGCCACATTCCTCACCCAGTTCTTTCCACCGGGGCCCTTGATCAGTTGCAGAAGACGCTCGGGTCGAACTTGGTCTTGGATCTCTGTCACAAATACCACTGCCAATCCCAGAAACATTGAAGAGATCGGGACTCTCTTTGTGGGGATTGGCTTTGAAGTGCCATAGCTTCCTGGAGTTCCGCCAGTTCCGCACCTGCGTGGTTGCTGGGCCACCAAAAGTCCACAGCAAATGGTGTGCAGGCCAAGGCTTCGAGTCATGGTCGCATCAAGCCGCTTGGCCACGGTTGGTTCATGTTGCTTCACCCTCGTGATGTCCGCATCTTGGCCGTGAAATCCATGTCTGTGCCGGAAAGCAGTGACTGCGCTGTCTTGCCAGTAGCCACATCAAAGCCGACAAGAACCTGAAGCAGACCAAGTCCTGGAGTGCGGACGGCTTCCACGCAAAAAGCCACACCAAAGGGTTTGCCCATAGCCAAACCCAACAAGATTCTGAAGCAGAACAAGGTTTTGGAGTGTGGACTGCCTACACATGACAGATGATGATGCTATCCGCCTCGCTTTTATATGAAGATGGGAGTCACCGATCGGTTCAGACCCTCCGGCTCTTGAGTAGACCTTGTGTCGTCTTGCGAGCCCCTTGGTTCAGACATTTCGCACGGCTACTAAACTAGAGTTCCCGCGTCATAAACCTCCTGTAGTTCGTTTGGCGCGCAGCTGCTAAGCGAGAGTTCCCCGCACGCGTCATATCTTCAAAGCTCTGTGCTTCGCAAGAGATATGGTTCTTAAACTTGACGCTTCCCGCGGCCCCCGGGCTCCGGGATTATTGTTGTTATTGTCACCGCGGAGGCCCGTAAGAGGTATCCTTCCCGGATTTGTTTTCGAGCCCCGGCGGATAAGGATTTAAATGAGGAAGTCGCTGCTTTGAGATCTCTGGTTACTCCAAGACCCGAAGGCTGAAGTCTTATGCTGAAGGGGGATTTATCTTTGAGCTGCAGCAATCTCAAACGAGATCTGCTTCTCAAACCAGCCGGAGCTTCCGGAGTTGTTTCCGGCCAGCTCGGATGAAAAAATCTTATCTGCAATGGAGCTCTATTATTTTCACCGGACCGACTTATATAGCCTTGTTTAGACATATCAGCCCGAAAACTAAACCCTAAACCCTAAACACTAAACCCTAAACCCTAAACCCTAAACCCTAAACCCTAAACCCTAAACCCTGCACCGGGATCCCCGGGCCGGCCGAATTTTATAACTCCCACCCCATTTAAACATGCAATGCTTACGTAAATAGCTGGGTTTACAAAAATCAGGCC
Source organism: Symbiodinium natans (assembly GCA_905221605.1). Lineage (NCBI taxonomy): Eukaryota > Dinophyceae > Suessiales > Symbiodiniaceae > Symbiodinium > Symbiodinium natans. The sequence goes on along the minus strand of CAJNDS010002135.1, from coordinate 1,494,974 downwards.
CAACTCTGCGGCTTGCTCTTGAAACAAACCCTAGGCGTAGTTTAAGGTTTAAGGTTTAGGGGCTTTAGGGACTGAGGGGTTCCGGATTTAGGGGTTTAGGTTTGGGGGGTTTGGGCCTCGATGCCACAGAATTTTTTCTAGGATGTTTCTTACTCAAACCAAGGTCCTTCGGCAAGGCCTTGAACCCTAAGCCCTAAACCCAGGTTTTGGGTTCAGGGTTGAGGGCCAAGTTGAGGGGTTAGGGCTTAGGGTTGTTAGTTACAGAGTCGGGGAGGGGTAACACCGCGAGATGCCGCCCTAAACACAACCTCATTCTTCAACCTCAGTGCCCCAAAACTCAACCCTTCTCCCCGGACCTTAAAACCCTAGCCTGAAGCTGGAGCTCGCACATTCTCAATCTTGAGCTTAGTGGCCGGTAAGCAAGATAAATCTTGCCATACCTGTACCTAACCTGAATTAATTAGGTTACTTCTAAACCTATACTTCTAGCTGCCTACAGCGTTTGCGGCCAACCCAAAATGCTACATGTTAGAGATCCACACCGCCGTGATGTTGCACATTGCATGTTTGGGTTAAAGGTTTAGGGTTTTAGGGCTTGGGTTGGCAATCGTGGACGACTCAAGTAAGGATATTTAGGGACCAAGATTTGGGGATGTATGGTCAGGTGTTTAGATTGGGACTGATGATGTCAAAGGGCTTCGTGAGAGCTGGCCACAACATCGCTCGAATGCAACTCGCCAAGTGTTCATTTCAGACCTCTAAACTTTTGATCTAGAACTGGCCCACTACAGGAGCCTAAGTAACTACGCGCCTGCAACAAAATGCACATTCATATGGGGGAGGCCCCTCCATTATACACGGTGATTTCTGACGGGCTGGCAGCTTTTCAATATGGGCATTTCCCCAAACAGCGGTCCCTCGAAGTTGCCCTAGAAGACTCGGACCCTTGTTCTTTTAGCTGCAGAAGGCACCCCAGACCCTAAACCCTAGACTTTAAAAGCCCCCATATGCGTGAAGCCTTCGAGCTTCGAGACGAGAACATAGAAACGCTGCAGAGAAGACAGAGGCTACGGAGGGACGGTGCTCGTTCCTCGTACTTCCGGAATCGTGGAAGTAGGGACCCGCCCCAAACCCTAAACCCCAAACCTTATCTCGGAAGCCATATGCCATATTTCCACGCCTGGCGTTTGGAGCTTAGGCCTTATCGGGTTCCGAGGTACGGCATGACCGGTGACCAGGGTACCTAGTCATTGACCCAATCCCTACACCCAATCCCCTAAACTCCAACCCCTAACCCCTAACCCCTAAACCCTAACCCCTAAAACCTAAACCCCAAACCCCAAAACCGAAGCCCTATGCCCTAAAAAACCCAACGCCCTGAACCATGAAGCCCGCTCAGGGTTCAGGGAATGAGGGTTTAGGGATGTAGCGGTTAGGGATCGAGAGTTTACGAGTTTAGGGCTTTTATAGGTTTGGCGCCACTACTGTGCGAGCACCATCGTGCGAGACGTGCGTCGTGGTGTGGCACGTACGTTCATGGCCCCCTTGATCGGCTTTGCCGGGTTCATGGTTTCGGATCCCTAAACCCTAAACCTTATCACCCTATAACCCTATAACCCTAAGCCCCAAGCCCTTTGGGCCCTAAGAGGGGGGGGGGGGGGGGGGGGGGTGGTCTCCTTGTCCTTTAATAGCCCCTGGGAAGAATTCCTTACGTGGTTCATGGGGTTTCCTCGGGTTTAGGGTTTAGTGTCTTGTATTTCTGGTAATTGCTGGAGTAACAGGATCATCGCAGGTTTGAAGGCTTCGGGCTTAGGGCCTCAGGGGTTTGTTGGAGGTGATGAGGGGGGACTTAAAGGACTTAGGACTTATAGGGCTGAGGGATATGGCTGAGGGCCTAAGGTTTGCAAGCTTTTTAGGGCTAAACCCTAAACCCTAAACCCTAAACCCTAAACCCTAAACCCTAAACCCTAAACCCTACTTCAGCCCTATGTCCCTCTGCTGCTTCGTCAATTCGGGCTGGCCCTCGCCAGCTCCAGCTGCTTATGAGCCACTTCTCTCACGTTGCAAGACTGTCCGCCTTTTATTTATGGGTTTAGGGTTTAGGGTTTAGGATTTAGGGCTTAGGGTGTAGGGGTTTAGGGTTTAGGGATCTTATTTTTTTGGGGGGGGGGGGAGGGGGGGGGGTGGGGGGGGGTTTGTGGAGGGCTTAGGTCCCCTATCAGGGCCTTGGATTTAGGTTTAGGTCGTCTACAGGGTAGGCTCGGGATTTCGGGTCCGTGGCCTGGCCTCGGTGAAAAACAACAAATCGCAAAGGGCGATTCAGTATTTAGTGTGGGAAGGCGGGAGGAAGACGTGTAGGGCTCTGGGTTTCGGGGGTTGGGCGTGTACGGACGTAGCGGTTGGTGTTTCCGAAGGGCATGCAACGTGCTTTTTCCTTTTTTCGCACGCTCGGAGGCGCAAAGAGAGGAGGCGCAAAAACGGGAGGCGCCCTCGTTTATGAAGTTAGTACTTTGGGTCTAGGGTTGAGGGACCGTTGCCCCTCAACCCTATATGCCGAAGCTCCGTGCAGGGTGCAGCAGAGCATCAGTGGGAAAGAAGCGGTTGCTTGAATTCTGACCGTATCGTGGGGTATACTTCGGGGACCCCAAGCCCTAAGCCCTAAACCCTGAACCCTTAAACCTTAACCCTAACCCTTTACCCTAAACCCTGTTCTAGGAATCTGAGACAAAGAGTCTCCTTGTCCCGCCCAAGGCATTGGGAGCTTGAGGGGGGCTTTGGGGTCTCGGGTTTTGGGGGGTGTGGGGGCTTAGGGTCCTTTAGGCTTCGGGCTGAGGGCTTAGGGGTTTTGTTTTTTTAGGGGTTTCGGAACCCTAAACCCTAAACCCTAAACCCTAACCCCTAAGCCCTAAGCCCTAAGCCTTGGGGGGGGGAGCCGAGAGTAGGGCTTTAGGAACCTTGGATGCGCTCCACCCCTGCGGCAACCGGCAGTTGCTGGTTTGCATGGCTGGAGATGCTCAAGAACCTGGGCGCTGAAGGGGAGGGTTTAGGGTTTAGGGTTTAGGGTTTAGGGTTTAGGGTTTAGGGTTTAGGGTTTAGGGTTTAGGGTTTAGGGTTTAGGGTTTAGGGTTAGGTTTAGGGTTTAGGGTTTAGGGTTTAGGGTTTAGGGTTTAGGGTTTAGGGTTTAGGGTTTAGGGTTTAGGGTTTAGGGTTTAGGGTTTAGGGTTTAGGGTTTAGGGTTTAGGGTTTAGGGTTTAGGGTTTAGGGTTTAGGGGGGTTTTGGGTCCAAAAGCCCGGCGCTTTATCCGCCCTTTGAGGTAGTCATGAGTTATGAGTATAGGGCTCTTTGGGTTGAACTGTTGGTGACAAGTAGTGCTACAAGCAGGATAATTGCTCTATAGCTACGTATCTAACCTTCATCAGGGTACTTAAAACCCTAGCTGTAGCTTCTGTACCAAATAATCCGTCAAGCACCCCATCGTTGCCAGCTTACGGGACGAAATGATCACAAAAAGCGGCCGACGTCCGAATATTTGAGCCGGCTTTAAGTAGGGCTGGGGGTTTAGGAGCGCTATGGGGTTTATATTGGGATGTTCCCCCCTATACTTACAGTGCTTCATATAATCCCGATTAAGGACTGTTAGTTTTAGGGGGAACATCCCAAAGTGTGTGTGACCCGAATTTTGGGGTTGATATGCTCATCCAAGGTTTCTGCATGGCCACACAGTGTACTTCCTCAAGTCGCGCCCGGTCACGTTGAGTTTTTTCTCGGGTTGGGAAGTTACGGTTTGCCCTTTGGGGTTTTTATGTTGGGATGTATAGGGAACATCCCAACTTATGTTGTTAAATGTAGGCTTGGTTGCCGATTTTGCGAGCATCTCTAGTCGTGTTTGACGCGGAGCGGTTTTGCACAGAAAGCGAAAGCCTTGTCTCTCTCCAAGGCGCGTTGGCATGTGGAGTAAATCTTACGGTGTTCTTAAGGGAGGGGGGTTTCATACGGGGTATGTAGCCCGCGGTTCGGTACCTACCCTTCATGAAGCCCAAACCCTTCAAACCCGTCTAAACCTGGGTAGCCCAGTAACCATATTATCATAAGGGGCACTCTTTTTTGGGCGGGTTGCTTTAAGAGGGAACCCAGAACCAAAAGAAGGGTAACAGGGCACCACTGGGCTACCAAGTTAAACCCCTGAAGGCCCTTTAAGCTCCTTATGAGGTTGAGGGCCAGGCTTAGTGGGTACATACCCCCGCCCCGCCATTCGGAACCCCCCCCCCCCCCCCGAACCGCCCTCCCTTCCTTGGTTTTCTTCTGGCTGGCTCTTGGGACTTTAACTTTCGGGTAGAAACTACAAAAAGGAGCCTAAAAGTTGAGCTTTTGGGAGGGTTCAGAAGTCAGCCAAACTTATATAAGGGCCCTATAAGGGTTTAGGGTTTAAGGTTTAGGGTTCTTCGGCCTAGGTTTCGCAGATTCTTGGGGCTTCTAGGAGTTGTGATTCTTGCTGCTGTTCGATTTTGCTCCCCACTGCCTACGACAGTAAACCGGCCGGGGTCTTGGTCCTTTCCGGACAATTCCGGGGTCGGCACGCTTATGAGAGACTCCCCATCGAGCCCTGTGTACATCCACAGGGTGAGTTCTCTAAATTCAGGCCCTTCTTCGGCACCCTCAGTCGTAGGGGCCGCCTGAGAATACTAACCCCAGAAGGGGCCCTAGGGGTTTAGGGTTTGAGAATCCCCACATATACCCTAGGCATACCGAAGTAGCCCCCAGCAACTGCCACTCGACGACCCCTGGCGTCACTCCATAGGGGTTCCATCCGTCCCTCAACGCATGGACTCATGGGTTCAGGGTTTAGGGTTTAGGGTTTAGGGTTTAGGATTTAGGGTTTAGGGTAGGGTTTAGGGTTTAGGGTTTAGGGTTTAGGGTTCATCACATGATCTTTGCCCCGAATGCCTTGAAACGTCTTGGAAGCTCTTGAGGGCCGATGGCCCTCGGAGGTTTCAGGCGCTTGCTTAGGCATCGTTGGGGTTAGGGTTTAGGGTTTAGGGTTTTGGGTTTAGGGGTTTGGGGTTCAGGGTTCAGGGTTCAGGGTTCAGGGTTTAGGGTTTCAGGGTTCAGGGTTCAGGGTTCAGGGTTCAGGGTTCAGGGTTCAGGGTTCAGGGTTCAGGGTTCAGGTTTAGGGTTCAGGGTTCAGGGTTCAGGGTTTAGGGTTTAGGGTTTAGGTTTAGGGTGTAAGGAGGCAGTTAAGAGGCCACGGAGAGGCCCCTGAACCCCAAATCCCTCCTAAACCCCAAAACCTAAATTCAAATCCTAAACCCCAAATCCTGAATCCTAATCCTAGATCCTAATCCGAAGTCCTGATCCTGAATCCTATGGTTGAGATAGCTTGTTCCCCACCCTCGGTGTGGAGTTGTTAGATTTTAACCTCAACTCTTCTCCTCGCCCGGAACTCTTCTCCTCGTCCGGAGCTCTTCTCCTCGCCCGGTCTACCTCTTGCTCATCCCTGGAGTGCCCAACCCCAAAGTGTCTCTCAGAGTCTCCCTGAAGTGCCCAACCCAGATTGTCCCTGGAGTGCCCAGCCCCAGAGTGTTTCTGGAATGCCCAACCCCAGAGTATCTCTACCAAGAGAGGGTGGGGATGTTCGAAGTAACATAATTCTGCACCCTCCGTTTTTGGACCTGGTCACCCGGGCACCCGGATTTCCAAATCTTAGTCCTAAACCACAGGATGCAGAAGCCTGACTCACCAGCCTGATTCTAGCACGCGGGTTCGACCTTTCCACACGTGGGCCGCGCTCATCGCACGCTCCGACCCCTCGCCCTCGCAATGCTCACGCCTGCTCGGGCTCGCCGCGCGCTGACGCCGCACGGTATATCGCTCGCAGCGGCTCGCTCCAGTTTGGGGGTTTTGCGTTTTTTTAGGGCTAGGATTTTGGGTTTCGGGGCTGAGGCTCCAGAGTTTTGGGCGTTTAGGGGTTGCAGGATCAAAGCCGTTTAGGGTTGTCAGGACGCGTGCCGACCTCACGAGCAGAAAGCCGTCGAAGCCCAATCAGGGAACCTCAGGAGATTTGTCAGGCATATAGTAGGAATATCAGGACCATGTAAAATCTCTAGGACCCAGACTAGGCTCTTGTTCCCTTTCTTTGGGGTTGACCTTCCCTTATCAGCCCCTTTACGCCAAAAAGGGCACCCCTAAACCCTAAACCCTAAACCCTAAACCCTAAACCCTAAACCGGACCCTAAACCCTAATTCCCAGATCTAGTCATGTTCCTACTGTTTTCCATGCTTCCTGGGGTTCCCACATGGGCTCATGCTCTTTGTGGCAATTCAGCCAGGCTCCGCTCTCTTCTTTACAAGATGTATATAGCCTGGTAGAGCTAGCCTAAACCCTAAACCCTAGACCCTAAACCCTAAGCCCTAAAATACCCTAAACCCTAAAACCCTAAAACCTAAAACCCTAAAACCCTAAACCCTAAACCCTAAACCCTAAACCTTAAACCCACACCCCAGACCCTAGCAGTTGTTCAGGGCTCGCCCAGGTTTCGGGGTTTGGGGTTTGCCTTTTTAGGGTTTGGGGTTCTGGGTCGGGTAGGGTTTAGGGTTTAGGGTTTAGGGTTTAGGGTTTAGGGTTTAGGGTTTAGGGTTTAGGGTTTAGGGTTTAGGGTTTAGGGTTTAGGGTTTAGGGTTTAGGTTAGGGTTTAGGGTTTAGGGTTTAGGGTTTAGGGTTTAGGGTTTAGGGTTTAGGGTTTAGGGTTTAGGGTTTAGGGTTTAGGGTTTAGGGTTTAGGGTTTAGGGTCGAAGCCTTCACCCTGAAGAGTGACTTCGAACTCTCAGCCCGAGTAGAGCGCTGTCAGCCCGAACATGTTGCAATAAGCCTTCTAAACCCTAAACCCTAAACCCTAAACCCTAAACCCTAAACCCTAAACCCTAAACCCTAAACCCTAAACCCTAAACCCTAAACCCTAAACCCTAAACCCTAAACCGTACAAATCCCTAAGCCCTAAACCCTGAATCCTACATGTAGCCTAACACCAAGCAGAGTCACTGGAGCCACAGCTTGCCTCGATTCCTGCCGGGCTGTCGCTGCAGGGAAGCAGGAGATTTGTGAGGTTTAGGGTTTAGGGTTTAGGGTTTAGGGTTTAGGGTTTAGGACTTAGGGTTTAGGGTTTAGGGTTTAGGGTTCGTCCTGACTTGCGTAGTTCCGTGCCCACAGACAACAACATTTTTTTAGCGGAGGTTTAGGGTTGAATGCAGGACTCCCAAGATACAACTTACAGCTTATTCCTCTTCTAACCCCTACAGAACTGTAGCATGTGCCTCCTGGGTATAAACCGTCATGTTAGTATGATAACCAACCCAAATACCGCTAAATCGGCAATTCGGGTCATCTAGCAGTTTGCTGGACCAGCAGTGACTAGATGCGGTGCAGGGGCGCTTCGCAAATAGCAAATAGGGGTGAGGGGTTAGGGTCTCCGGGCAGTTCCCTTAACAGGTCTTTAGAGCATTGTAAGGGCTATAGAAGAGCCAGCATAGCCGCAGCCCCCCCCCCTCCCCCGCTTGGTAATCCCCCCTCCCCCCTCCCCCAGCCCCCTTGTGGTTCATGGTGGGTTTTGGGTTCCCCCCCCCCCCCTCCCCATGGTTCTTGGTCTGTGGTTCATTGGTTTAGGGTTTAAGGTTGGGTTTAGAGTTTAGAGTTTAGAGTTCAAGGTTTGGGGTAATGGTAGGTTTAGGGTTTTCCCTCTCCGCCCTGTGGTTCGTGCTGGGTTTACGGTTCAGGGTTAAAGCGGTTAAGGTTTCGGGTTTACCCTTCTCCCCCTGTGGTTCATTGGTGGATGTAGGTTTTAGGGCTTAGGGTTCAGGGTTTACGAGCGTTTCTCTCTCTCTCTCCCCCCTGTCGTCCGTGGTGTTTTTGCGGGTGACACTGTGTTTCTTCTTCTCCCGAAGACATCGAAGCTCAATGCCCTTGCGCCTTCAGCGGTGAGTCCCATTGTGATCCATTAGGGCATTCAGGGTGTCATGGCGGGTCATGGCCCGCTTTGCGGGGGGATCAGGAGTTTATGAGGTTCTCTAAACAGTCGTCTCCCTGGGGGTTCCCAGTAAACACATGTGACATGTGATCCTGCACACAGGGGTGCTGAGTTGTCCTTCTGCTTCCCTGCCAAAGCAAACACAGGACTTTTCGTAACCATTGCGGAAGTCACTGAGTTCGTAAGGAGGCAGAGCGGGGGGGCGGGGGGGGTCGTTTGGGCCCATCTTCCCCCAACTTCGCCTTCGTGAGGGAACGTGGGGGCCCCCACCGCCCCCCCCCCCCCTCTGCTTCCTTATGATGAAAGCAGCCCGTGGAGGAAGATACATAGTTCACGATGGACCGTCAGCAGTCGGACAGTCGCGCTGGCACATGAGCAGAAATCTGAGTCCGACAAAAAGCTGCTAGGTAGCTTTGGGGCGGTAGGGGGGGTTGAACCGGGTTCTGGTTGAGAGCCTTCAAGCATCCTTCCCAATGAGACCCTAAGCCTTCTAACCCGCGCTCACCTGCACAGTCAGAACACTCCCCATCTTTAGGGGAGCCCATCTTTCGCGACTGGGAGTCATGAGTCAAAACATGTCAAGACCCAACCGTGTCCTGGGGTTGTGTTGGAACGCTTAGGGCTTGAAGGGCTGAGGGTCTCGGCGGTTTTTGGGACCAATTCGTGTGTTCAATGGGTCCTGAAGGCTGAGTTTACTTTGCGCCAAGGGTTTATGGTATAGGGTGTCGGGTTTAGGGTTTAAAGTTTCGGGTTTAGGGTTGTGCTGCTGTTCCACGTATGGGGGCCGATATGTGACGTCAGAACACCTAGGGGTTTAAGGTTTAGGATATTTAAGGTTTAGGGTTTAGTACCTATACAAAGGAAGCCCGGATGCGGCAATAAGCCCTCCTTTGTGCACAGAATGAACAGTGAGGTATATGATAAACAGGGTTCGGTGTTCAGGGTTCAGGGTAGACCCTAGAAACCCAGAACCCTGAATGAACCTTCAGGCACATGATAGACAGGGTTTAGGGTTTGGGATTTAGGCCCGGGAGCCCTTTGAAATGGGCTTCATTTCGTTCCCCAGGTCTCTCAACCCTAAACCCTAAAACCCTAAACCGACCCTAATCCCTAAACCCCACGCAGGCCTTTGTGGAGGGCACCCAGGCCGATGATTTCCAGGACTTGCGCCGGGCTCTGGGACTAAAGGAGGGACCCTAGAAGGGACGTTCACTTAAGGGTTCAGGGTTTAGGGTTCAGGGTTTAGGGTTAGGGTTAAGGGTTTAGGGTTTAGGGCCTAGTGACCCTTAGAAGGGACCTTAGGGGTTATTTGGGGTTTGTTTAGGGGCTACTTAGCTTGTTAGGGACTCTATAAGGTGTGTGTGTGTGTGTACATACATACATATATATATATATGCATGTATATATATATATAGATATAGTCTAGGGGAATAAGATTTAAGGGTCCCTTCTAGGGGTCCCTCCTTATACCCCTGACGTGGTCTTTGTGATTGTTGCGGTTCCGGGTTTAGAGGGCTTGATAAGTGCTTTACGGGGTTTAGGGTTGATAGGGTTTGTAGGGCTTATTAGTGTTTATCGGGTTTATAGGGTTTATCGAGTTTATGGGGTTTAACCCCAAACCCAAGATTTATTCTCGCAGGCAGTGGGGGGTTTTGGCATCGAGGGAATGCACTCGTAGTTGCAAGTGGGGCTGTAAGGAGGGTCACTGTAGTTGTAGCCCTGTTAAGGTACATGTTCTAGGGTTTAGGGTTTAGGGTTTCGGGTTAACCCTAAACCCTTGACCCTAAACCCTAAACCCTAAACCCCTCATGAGTTTAGGGTTTAGGGCATAAGGCTTCAGGTTTATGAGTTTTTGGATGCAGGAGGAGCTGGAACGAGAGCAGGTCGAGAAGGAGGACGGCCAACAACTGTTCCTCCCAGGGTGGAGGGTTTAGGGTTTTGGGGTTTTGGGGTTTTAGGGTTTAGGGTGGTGGAGCTTAGGGTTAGCGGCTTCCGCTGGCACAGGAAACCCTCACTTTGCGATAACAAAACCCTAAACCCCAAACCCCAAACCCTAAACCCTAAACCCCAAACCCTAAACACCAAACCCTAAATCCCAAACCCTAAACCCCAAACCCCAAGCCCGAATTACACAGCCAAAGAGACCGCCTGGGCGACCCTCATTTTCTCCTGGGGACAAATGAACCCCTAAGATTGGGGTCATCTACCCAGTAATACAAATTCAAATTTTTGATACGATCCCAACCATGAGCTAGAGTACTACGATATTTCTATGGTTTCGGGGGGTTAGGGGGTTTAGGCTGTACTGGGTTTAGGGTTTAGGGGGTTTAGCGGGTTGAGGGGGTTTAGGGGGTTTAAGGTATGTGAACCATACACCCTTTGAATGTTGTTTAGGGTCTAGGGTTTAGGGTTCATTTGGTCTCCAGGGTCCTTTGAGCTTGCAGAAAGCCGTTTACAGTCGTTGTTCGCTGTTCTTGTTTCTTTGTCATGTGCTTCTGCGTGGGTGTGGGTGTGGGTGTGGGTGTGGGTGTGGGTGTGGGTGTGGGTGTGGGTGTGGGTGTGGGTGTGGGTGTGGGTGTGGGTGTGGGTGTGTGTGTGTGTGTGCGTTGCGTTTGTGTTGCATCTGTGTATGTAGGTGTCTGTTTGTGCCTGCCTTTGCCTGTCCGTGTCTGGCTGTGTCTGGCCGTGTGTCTTGCTCCCTGTCTCTCTCTCTCTCTCTCTCTCTCGCTCTCTCTCTCTCTCTTCTCACTCACTCACTCTCACTCTCTCTCTCTCTCTCTCTCTGTCTGCTTTGTTGCTGTTCTTGGCTATAGGCCCCTGCATGTTCAATGCACAACCCCCTAAACACCCCAAACCTTGTCTGATATCGACTTTCCCAGCTAGTCAGGATATTCAGCAGTCCTGAGTATGGAAGCCAAGCCCACATCCCAAAACCCATGTGTGCGCTTGGATTGGAGACCCTGAACAGTTTGCTTCTCGAGCGGTCGGGCCTCTCCACCAAGCTTGAACATGCCATGAAGGGGGCAACTTCCCCACCAACCCTAAACCCTAAACCCTAAACCCTGAACCCTAAACCCTAAACCCTAAACCCTAAACCCTGCAACCTCAAGCACCCTGAGGCCCCCAAACATCCCTTCTTCGTGTCTAATGTTTATGGGGTTCCCTGACTATCACCTTGGAGCCTGAGAAGCCGAAGCTGATTTTTGTCCCTCCTCAAACGGTCCCGGGATTTCTACGGTTTTAGGGTTTAGGGTTTAGGGTTTAGGATGAGCTTGCATGGGCCTAAAAGAGCGCGGAGAGGCCCGGCAATTGATTTTGACGGCTCCACGCGACTTTTTGTTTTTTTACCACACTGAGAAGGTTTGACTTAAAAGAGGATTCCACCAAACCCCACAGGGTCACACGGTCCTGAATAGCCTGGCAAACGTGACTTTATACAACAAACAGGGCCCAACAAAACCCTAAACGCAAAACCCTGAGCCCTAACCCTGAACCCTGAACCCGAAACCTTATAAACCCCAAACCGCTAAACCCTAAACCTTGATCTTAACCCCCAGACTCCGCATCTGAATATCCCAGACTCCACGCTTCTTCCCGACATGTGTGCAGGAGCGCAGCAAAGCCGAAACCAGCGACCTTCCTGGTTGGGGGCCACTTCGGTGCATGCCAGCTGCGGGTTAGAGTGTAGGGTTTAGGGCTTAGGGGTTGGAAATTCGGGTTGAGGTTTTCAATTGCTTTCAGGGTTCACTGCGCGTTTTGGGAATTTCGCGGGGTTTAGCTTGCTGAGTTAAGGAAGATACAAACTACAAGCCATACCGAGACCCTGGCTTGTAGTTCCCTTTTCCCTTTTGGGGGGGGATCTCATCTTATACGAAAATATTGGGTTTTAAACGAAGAGGTTTGAATACATCACGGTAGAGGGCGCTTTAAAACAAACGCTAGAAGGCAAGGGTTTACAAACAACAACAAACCTAATTCCCAATTAACCCCTGTAACTTCGGGTCAGAGGAGTTTCGAGTGAGGACCCCCTAAACCCAAAACCCTAAACCCTATACCCTAAAGCCTGAACTCGGGTTCATGGCTCGCGGCTTTACTTCGTTTGGCACACTGGGTCATCAGCTGTGGGAAGGCTTAACTCTCTCAACCCTCTGATAGAACCGCCCATCTCCCCTAAACCCTGGCACCCGAAACTCTTGAACCCAAACCCGAAACCCGAAACCCGAAACCCGAAACCCTAAACCTCTAAACCCTAAACCCCCCAACCCCAAACCCTAAACCTCTAAACCCTAAACCCTAAACCCCAAACCCTAAACCCTAAACCCTATACCCTAAACCCTAAACAGGCACACCCTAGGCCCTGGGATCCCCTAAGGCTCAGAGCCCGAACCCTCAGTCTGGAAAGGCTGCTTAGGGTTTAGGGTTTAGGGTTTAGGGTTTAGGGTTTAGGGTTTAGGGTTTAGGGTTTAGGGTTTAGGGTTTAGGGTTTAGGGTTTAGGGTTTAGGGTTTAGGGTTTAGGGCTTATGTAGGGTTTAGGGTTTAGGGTTTGCTGCGCGAACAGGTAAAGCGCTTGCTACACCCTCAAGTCAGTACCCTGGGCCCTAAACCCTAAATTATCCCCTAAGCCCTAGAACCTACACCCTAAACCCAAAACCCTTCAAAACAACCTATGGACCCTGAAATCTGTTTAACCATCTCCTTTTGCTGTTGCCAAGCATTTGAAACCAAGAGCCTTTGCACCTGGTCTGAAATGCACTGCTACTGCGCCAACGCCATCTCGCAGCTAAGACCACGGACCTGAAACCTTAAACCCTAAACCAGAACAAGGGAATATGCGTCCCACTTCTAGCCCTAAACCCCAAACCCTAAACCCTAAACCCCTAAACCCCTAAAGCCCTAAACCCCAAACCCTCAGCCCCTTAAACCCAGTAGACCCCAGCCATAAGACTTACTTTTTGCTTGAGAACCCCCCAAAAAATCTAATACTTATCCCTCTATTTGCCTTTTAAGGGAGTTTTTTTTTTTTTTTTTTGGGGGGGGGGGGGGGGGGGGGGGTTCTCAAGCAATTGTCACAAGATGAGGTCTTGGGCGGGCGAAGGTGCTCCCAAGCCCAGGCCGCCGGACATTTTGCATGCGGGTGACCGGGTGAGCTTCGAGGGTTCAGGCCCCAAACCCTAAACCCGAAACCCTAAACCTTTCCCCAGACACTGTGCCAATGCTTAGGGGGGCTCAATGGTAGTTGAAGAATACGACCTTCCTCCATGTAAAGGCTTGACTATGTAGGCAGTCTTCTAGGTTGACCATGCATAAAAAGCATGAACTTACGTGTATTTGTCTCAAGCATGAGAAAAAGCGCGCTAAGCTGTGCTTGCAACTTTCAGGGTTTGTAGGGCTGCTGTTCCCAAACCCTGGTTTCGTTTCCTGTTGTGATCCCTGCTTTGACTTGTCTTGTTCCTTGAACATCGAGGTTTCAGTTAGGAAAACCGACCTCCGGGACCTTTATCTCCCTGGCCAACGAACATGTTTGCTCACAAAAGCTGGCGGTGGAACGCCCGCCAACTGCATCGCGCAGAGGCCGGTCGTTAGTAAGGCAGGGAGTTTGTAAACCCTAAACCCTAAACCCTAAACCCTAAACCAGAAACCCTAAACCCTAAACCCTAAACTCTACTTTTTACAGCGCGATGCAGAAACAGTTGTGCAGGCCTATAGTGGCTCAATGGGACCTTGGCATTCCTGACGGCCTCGATGAGTTTTTGGTTTCGCTTCCAGAGCCCAGAGTGCAACCCTAAACCCTAAACCCTAAAAGCCCTAAACCCTAAAAGCCCTAGTACCCTACAAGCCTACAACCCTGAAAGCAAAAAAAAAAAAACAAATCCTAAATGGCTAAAACCCGGAAATGACCAAACCCTAAAACCCCTAGAGCCCTGAAATCCAAGACCCCAAAACCCCCAAACCCAACTGCACCCTAAACCCTAAACCCTACCCCTAAACCCTCAACCCTCAACCCTCAACTCTAAACCCTAAACCCTGCAAGCCAGTCGAAACACTTGGCTTGATAAGGCTGTCGGGCGCAGAGTGTCCTTGACCGAGGCCCACTAAACCTGGCCCTAAACCCTAAACTCTAAACCCTAAACCTTAGACTTGGACCCTAAACCCTAAACCCCAAACCCTAAACCCTAAACCCTAAACCCTAAACCCTAAACCCTAAACCCTAAACCCTAAACCCTAAACCCTAAACCTCAGCCCTAAACAGGCTTTAGAAGGGTTTAAAGGGGCTGGGGTTTCCGTGGTGCAAAGGAATTCAAGGGCTTTAAGGTTTTAAAGGGTTCGAAGGGGAACCCTAAACCCGAAACCCTGAACCCTGAACCCTAAACCCTACAAGCCCTACAAGCCCTACAAGCCCTACAAGCCCTACAAGCCCTACAAGCCCTACAAGCCCTAAGCCCTAAAACCCAAACCTTCAACGCAACTCAGCTCCCTCCTGCGCAGGAAGGCGGAGGCGAAGGCCAAGCCGAAAGCAGAAGCGAAGAGGCCTAGGGGCTTTTTAGATTTGATTTTAGGGTTTAGGGTTTAGGGTTTAGGGTTTAGGGTTTAGGGTTTAGGGTTTAGGGTTTAGGGTTTAGGGTTATGTAACCCCTAAACCCTAGAACCCTAACTTCAAACCCCAAACACCTAACACTCTTGGGCCTTCCCGGTCACAAAGGCGTGGCCTAAACACACACACACACACACTACTTGGAGGTTCATGGGTACTTGTCACCCCAATTATCACTGCACTTATAAGCCCCTTAAGTCCCCTGAGTAGGTTAGAACTGTACCTATAATTGGGGTTATAAGTACCCATGAACCTCCAAGTAAGCCCTAAAACCCTTGGGTTTAGGTTTAGGAAACCAAAAACGGTACGCGTAGCCCAAGACTCAACCTAAGGGCAGTTACTTGGTCCCTACTATGGCTGGTCCCTTAAAGCGTTCTGAAGTTCATAGAAGGGGTATATGAGGGCTCCCCGGTTTGTTTATTCCCCATACTAAAGGGCCCTGAACCCGAAACCCTATACCCCTAAACCTAAATCCTAAAGAACCCTAAACCCTAAACCCCTAAGCCGCTCAAGTGCTCCAGGCCTGCTCATATCGGCGGCCTGATCCGCACCTTGCCCGCAAGGCTTTCTTCAGAGCATCGGCACAGCGACGCTGGCAGTTTAGGGTTTAGGGTTTAGGGTTTAGGGTTTAGGGTTTAGGGTTTAGGGTTTAATTAGGGTTTAGGGTTGGGCCCGGTGTTTTTTTCTTTCCTAACGTTGGCCCTGGCTTGTTTGCCTTGGTAACGTTGGCCCCAGGCCTTCTGGTCATCTGGTCCCCTGGTCCTGTGGTCCCGTGGTCCTCAGGTCCCCTGGTCCTTTGGTCCTCTCCTCTGGTCCCGCGGTCCTCTGGTCCCGTGGTCCTCTGGTTCCGTGGTCCTCTGGTCCCGCGGTCCTTGGGTCCCGCGGTCCTTTGGTCCTCTGTCCCGTGGTCTCCCGGTACCGCGGTCATTTGATTGTATCAATGTAATATGTTTTCGTAGTAATAGTATAATAAGGCATGTAGTATGGTCCCGCGTTTCCCGGTCCCGCAATCAGATTTTGGTTGTAATAATTTCTGTAGTATAACGTAGTATCATATAATACGTGAAAATATATAGACAACATACATATATTATATATACAAAAATGGCTTATAAGAATATATACATATAATATAATACCATATAATTATTTTTTGTATATACTAAATATGTATTGTGTTTTATTTATTCTACGTAGAATAAACCATAACATATAGGTTATGAAAACATATTATTGATTAATAACTCTATATATATATATAAATAAATATCTATGTATTCATTTCTTTCTTTATTTATTAGATATTGAATAAATATACAATATAGACAGCACATTTTTTTTTTTTTGGGGGGGGGGGGCGGGCAAGCTTGCTTCAACGCGTATGAATCCTTCCAAAGCCATGATGCGAGCATTGTGTTTGCAAATGGGGGGGGCTGCCCCCCCCCTAACCCCCCCGCTGTTCTTTAAGCCGGGCAAGCTTGCTTTAAAGCATATGAACCCCTTCCAAACCCATGATTCGAGCAATGTCTTTGCAAAATAAACATCAACACACAAGAAGGTACAATCATGTACAAGAATATACAGGAATACAACATATTTACAATAATATGCAATCATATACAATAATATACAATAATATACAATAACATACAATAACATACAATAACATACAATAACATACAATAACATACAATAATATACAATAATATACAATAATATACAATAATATACAACTATTTACAAAAATACAGCTATAGACCAGAAGATACAGTAATATACAATAAAAAAACAATTAGCAATAATATACAGCAAAATTCAACAATATACAACAATATACAACAATATACAACAATATACAATAATATACAAGAATATACACTAATATATAACAATACACAACAATTTACAATATTTCACAGTCATATCCAATAATATACAGTAACATAGAATACTATACAACAACATACAACAAAATACAAGAACTGAGAATGGTATGCAAGAATATTGCGAATATACATCAAGTTTCAATAATATGCAACCATATGCACGTACAATAATGTACAGGAAAATACAAGACAATGCAATAATATTCAATAATACACAGCAATATACCATATCTACAATAATATACAAGAGCATGCAACAATTTACAACATTATCCAATACTATACAATAATATACAATATTTTGCAATAATATTTAGTAATATACAACAACATACAGGAATGGACAATATTTTGCAAGAATATACAGTAAGCAATAAGAAGATACTACCATAAAGAAAATACAATAATATTCCATAATATACAAGATTTTTGAATAATTCACGACAATATGCAATAATATACAAAACATTCAAGAATACGCAACAATACGCGCTAATAAGCAAAACTATACATAAGAATAGCTTACAATATTATACAATAATTTTCAATAGTATACAACAATATACGAAAATATACAATCATATACAAAACATTCAATAAAGTGCAACAATCAAGAAGACTATGCAAGAATGAAGTAATATACAAGAATGGTGAATAATATCAATAGCATTCAAGAATATACAATCATGTACAAGAGTGCATTCATAGAAAGCATAAAAATGTTGTGTTTTTCATCATTTAGAGCCTGCACGCAGGTGCAATGCTGCAATCTACAGCATTTCAAGCTTTGTAATACGCAGAAATGCTGTGTTTTTAGGCGTTTAGGGCCTACAAGCACCCGGAAATGCTGCATTTCATAGCATTTAGAGCCAGGAATTGCTTGGCCAACGTTAGCAAGGACCACGAGCCAGGGCCAACGTTAGGAAAAAAAACACCTCCGCTGTTTAGGGTTTAGGGTTTAGGGTTTAGGGTTTAGGGTTTAGGGTTTAGGGTTTAGGGTTTAGGGTTTAGGGTTTAGGGTTTAGGGTTTAGGGGGATTGGGTTTCTTCGCTAAGCTCCTAGACCATAACTTCAGAGCCTTTGTCAACTCCCCTTTTGGGAGGCCCTTGGCTTGCCAATTCTTCCAAGGCCTGTAGGGTTTTGGGTTTAGGGTTTAGGGTTTAGGGTTTAGGGTTTAGGGTTTAGGGAGTAGTGTGGAGTAGTAGGGGCCTCATCCATCCAGGACATCTTGTACATAGTCGCTTCGGCGGGATCAGATACGAGGCGTAGCACCCTAAACCCTAAATCCTACTAAGCCCCTGTACCCCTAGACCCCTACTAACGACTAAGCCCCTAACCCCAAGACCCCTAAACCCCACAATCTCAAGCCCAAAACGCAACCTCAAACCCTAAACCCTAAACCCTAAGCCGCAAAATCTTGAGGCATGTACGAAGGGCAGGCAGAGGCCTCCAAGTACTTTGTCGACCAGGCATCTAGGGTTTAGGGATAGGGTTGGGGTTTAGGGTTTAGGATTTAGGCTTTAGGGTTCAGGGTTTAGGGTTTGGGGTTTAGGGTTAGGGTTTAGGGTTTTGGCCTTAGGACCTCAGAACTTGATACAGGGTTTTAGGGCCTCGGGAGTTTGGGGCTTAGGGTTTGGTTGGTTTTTAGAGGGTTCAAAGGGCCAAGCTGGCTAGTGGCGTTGAGAGTTTTGAGGGTTTCGGGCTTTATGGTTTTCGCGGTTTAGAGCTTTTGGGTTTGAGATTGGAGAGGTTTGAGGGCTTTGGGGGTTTAGAGCTTTAGGGCGTTATGCTCGTTGGGGTTTAGAGTTCATGCCTGAGAGTCTGCGGCGTCAGGCAGAAAGTCGTCCGGACATTCATGTACAGTAAAAATCCGAAGCTTGCATGCGAATGCATGCTTACAGAAAGAAAGACAGAGAGAGAAACAGACAGAGACAGAGAGAGACTGACGGGCGAGAGCAACGCAGGAAAGGCGGGCCTCACCAGACCGCTGATCAAGTTGTTTGGCGACCGAACATGGCTCCCACGTTTTGCCTACGGGGCCTTGATCTGGCAGGACTGGCGGCTTGAAAGCAACCCAATGGCGTGGGATACCCTGCGTCTCTGCCTCGAGGGCGAATCCGTCACGGCCGCCATCAAAGGCAGTTCCTCCTCGATCGCAGTGCATCATCTGCCTCCATTTGTGATCACTTGCCAGTCCCGCGTCCTGGCGCGTGGCCGCCAGGGAGCTGTCGATGAGCAAGGGCGCGCAGCTTTCAACAACAGGTTGGGGTTGAAAATGGCATTTTGCGTGCCAACATGCCAAGCAGCATGCCGCAGCCGCACCTGGAGATCAAGCTTTGCTACGGCTGCGTTGGTTGCTACACACAGTGGGCGGATGAACAGTGTGATGAGTATGTCCAAGCGTTTCCAGAGTGCGAGGCCGATAAGAACCCCAAAAGAATAACAGATGAACATGCCTATACTACCCTTAATAAGAAAGAATATTTTTGTTTCGGTGCCGACCTACACTGAGTCCTTGTTGGCCTTGATTTCACATCTTTGTTATCATAAAACCCATTAAGGATTAAACATGATAATTTTTAATATAGCCCCAACAAGGACCCAGTAGAACTACCCTCTCTAAACCCAGAACCCTGAACCCTAGCCCCAGAAATCTATGGTCTGTGTCATCTTTTTGGATCTTTTTTCTTTCCGGTTCATGAGGATCTTTCTGAGGGATAGTTTTTCAATTTGCCAATCTTGCCTGTTGAGGGTCTGGGGCTTAGGGACCCTAAACCCCCGAAACCCCGAAGCCGCGAAACCACCCCATACCAAACAAACCTTAAACCCTAAACCTTAAACCCTAAACCTTAAACCCCCTAAACCCTAAACCCCCTAAACCCTAAATCCTAAACCCCCGAAACCCGAAGCTCCTACATGTGCAGATACCCTACGGCTACGAGAATCCGAAGCAGTACAGCCAGGAGCCATGATTTAGGGTTTAGGGGTTAGGGTTAGGGTAGGGGTATAAAGAGGGACCCCTAGAAGGGACCCTTAATCCGCTTCCCCTATATCTGCATTATACAAGTAGCCCCTAAAGAAACCCTAAATAACACCTAAGGTCCTTTATAAGGGTCCCTCCTTTACATACTCCCTGAACATGAGATTTTTCAAAGTTTTCTATAAATGCTACGGAGCCAAAGAGGGAATCCTCAACCCTGAGTTTAGGGTTTAGGGTTTAGGGTTTAGGGTTTAGGGTTTAGGGTTTAGGGTTTAGGGTTTAGGGTTTAGGGTTTAGGGTTTAGGGTTTAGGGTTTAGGGTTTAGGGTTTAGGGTAGGTAGTCTCAGGTGGGGTTGCAAGCGTGATAGCCGGAATATCATTCTTTGTAGCCCTAAAGCAGCTGCATATCGCTCCATGGCACGCCAAATACTAGACCCCTCCGAAGCCCCAAAAGCCCTAAACCCGAGACCCGAAACCCTTAGCCCTAAACCCTAAACCCTAAACCCTTAACCCTTTAAACCCTAAACCCTAAACCCTAAACCCAACCTGCGGAGAGTGGGCAGCCACGGGCACCCTAAAACTCCTGGACTGGGTTGGCCTCTGGGATGTCGAAGTCTTATCCTTCTTATCTA
This sequence comes from Symbiodinium natans, assembly GCA_905221605.1. NCBI lineage: Eukaryota > Dinophyceae > Suessiales > Symbiodiniaceae > Symbiodinium > Symbiodinium natans. Next base: position 1,474,864 of record CAJNDS010002135.1, on the reverse strand, counting down.
GGGTTTAGGGTTTAGGGCGAAACCCTAAACCCGAAACCCTAAACCCTAAACCCTAAACCCTAAACCCTCCTTTCTGGCAGGAGCTGCGCATGCCCGCTGGGCCGGAGTGGAATGTACCCGCCCCAAGTACAAGGGGGACCAAAGGAACCCCAAAAACAGGTTTATGGTTCATATACCTTAGGGTTTAGGGTTTAGGGTTTAGGGTTTAGGGTTTAGGGTTTAGGGTTTAGGGTTTAGGGTTTAGGGTTTAGGTTTAGTGTTAGGTTTTAGGGTTTAGGGTTAGGGTTTTAGGGGTTTAGGGTTTAGGGTTTAGGGTTTAGGGTTTAGGGTTTAGGGTTTGGGTTTAGGGTTTAGGGTTTAGGGTTTAGGGTTTAGGGTTTAGGGTTTAGGGTTTAGGGTTTAGGGTTTAGGGTTTAGGGTTCATGTACTATATTGGTTGGTGGTCTCTTTAAGAAGGGTTTCTGTTTTGCAGGGGGTTCTTTTTTAGGGTATCTAGGGGCTATATTAAGGTATAAGTGTAACAGATAAAGAGACCACCGGCCTTTATAATTCATACACCTTAGGGTTTAGGTCTTTTAAGATTTAGGGTTTAGGGTTTAGGGTTTAGGCTTCCCTAAACCCTAAACCCTTAGCGAATCTCGGACCCAGCGTTGGCCCTGATTCCTTTTTTTTTTTTTGGGGGGGGGGGGGGGGGTTGAGGTTCTCTTATAAGCCTGCGCACCCCAAAAGGGCACCGAGGAATTAAAAAAGGATAGTAGTAGAGTTAGAGGATCCTTAGGGGGTTCATGGGTGGAGGGAACCTTAGGGAAGCTTAGGAGGGTTTAGGGTTTAGGGTTTAGGGTTTAGGGTTTAGGGTTTGCCTTAGCGAGCATTAGGGGGGTCCTTGGGTCTTGAACCCCCCCTCCCTGAAGAAACCTCTGGATGTCTTCGCTTTAGGACATGTTGCTGAGGTAGTATAAGGACATATGATCCCTACCCCTAAACCCTAAACCCTAAACCCCAAACCCTAGACCTTGAACCCATAGGAACTATAGTAGTAGAGGGTGCATGGCCCCAATTTTAGGGTTCATTTGGTCCGCAGGGTTCTCCGGCACCAGCTCCTTCGCCCTAAACCCTAAACCCTAAACCCTAAAACCCTAAACCCTAAACCCTAAACCCTAAACCCTAAACCCTAAACCCTACGTCATGGCTAAGAGAGGAGGTAGGGGCCATGGTTCGCGCATCCTCACGGCACACGCAAGCCCTGAGGATACTTTAGGGTTTAGGGTTTCGGGTTTGGGTTTAGGGTTTTGGGTTTAGGGTTTAGGGTGTAGGGTTTAGGGTTTAGGAACGCCCCAAAACCACAAAAAAAACCTCACATAAACCCCAAACTCCGCAAGACCCCCCAAACCTCCACAACCCCAAAGCCCCAAGCCATAACCCCAAAACCCCCAAAACCCCCAAAAGCCCCGAGCCAAAACCTCAAAACCCCCAAGACCCCAAAGCTTGGGACAGGATTTGGGTTGAAGGTCTTGAGTTCAGCGTGCACTTCCGGAGCGCGATGGGTTCGAATCGCCCCAGTGTCTGAAACCCCCCTAACCCGAAACCCGAAACCCCAAACCCCCAGAGCTTGGGGGGGCGGGGGGGCTAAACCCTAGCCCTAAACCCTAAACCCTGAACCCTAAACCCTAAATCCTCCCTAAACCCTAAACCCTAAACCCTAAACCCTAAAGCCTAAACCCTAAACCCTAAACCCTAAACCCCAAACCCTAAACCCTAAACCCTAAACCCTAAACCCTAAACCCTAAACCCTAAACCCTAAACCCTAAACCCTAAACCCTAAACCCTAAACCCTAACCCTAAACCCTACACTCGCTGAGGCCCTGCCAACCCACCTGCAAAAGATCAAGCCGAAGTTCTTCAGCAAGGCGGCATTCGGGTTCCAGCATTGAGGGTTACAGGGCTGGGTTTAGGTTTAGGGTTTAGGGTTTCAGCGTTTACACTGGGGTTTAGGGTGTAGGGTTTGGGGTTTAGGGTTTAGGGTTTAGGGTTTACGGTTTAGGGTTTAAGGTTTAGGGTTTGGGTTTAGGGTTTAGGGTTTAGGGTTAAAAGTCATCAACAGTCCTACCTCATGAGTGAATCCTACTTGAAGGTTCATGGGGTTTGGGGGGTGCTATCCCTAAACCCTAAACCCTAAACCCCAAACCCTAAACCCTAAACCCTGAACCCTGAATCCTGAACCCTGAACCTCATGTCCGAAGCAGTCCCTCAAGAATAGCCCCCAGTGTCACCTCCAGGGCCCGTATTGGAAGAAGCAACATAACAGAACCCTAAACCCTAAACCCTAAACCCTAAACCCTAAACCCTAAACCCTAAACCCTAAACCCTAAACCCTAAACCCTAAACCTCATGAAAGCCATTTAGGGTCTGGGTTGTGCGCTCGGCAACCGAACCCAAGGCGGCCTTCGGAAAGGTCATGGGACTCTTTTGTTTAGGGTTCAGGGTTTTGGGGTTTGGGTTTAGGGCTAGGGTTTAGGGTTTAGGGTTTGGGGTGTAAGGTTTGGGTTTAGAGTTTTGGGGTTTGGGGTTTAAGGGGTTTAGGGTTTGGAGTTTGGGGGATTAGGGTTTTGGGGGTGCAGGGTTTGGGGTTTTGGAAATGGGGGGCTTCGGGCGAACCGCGCCACAAGAACCCGAGCTTAGAGCCCAAAAGGCCCTTAAATCAGTTTTCTGCCCTAAACCCTAAACCCTAAACCCTAAACCCTAAACCCTAAACTCTTCTTCGGGTGGGATGCACGTCAGGTGGGGGGTGTAGCAAAGGGGCCCATGGCAAGGTCCTTCATAGACGTACTCTGACGTACTCGTTATCTTAAATGACGGATATATTTAGGCTTTTCAGTAGGGGCTTCAAGACATTCCAGCCCCGAACTCATCCAGAAGCTTGACATTCCTAACCCTAAACCCTGAACCCTAAACCCTTAAAAAACCCGACAAAGGTGGGCGCCATTGTGCCGCCACTGCAGCTGGTCAAGCACCTGCCGCCCGAGTCGCGCGCAGGCGCTTGGCGACACGTCAGACGCCCTAAACCCTAAACCCCAAATCCTAAACCCTGAAACCCTGAACTGCAATTTGCTTCTTTTTTTTTGGGAGGGGGGGGGGGGGGGGGTGGTTGGTATTGTGGCTAAAGGTCTGGTTTGGGATTGAGGGTTGTAGGGCTTTGGGAGTTTGTAGAACTTGTTGGGCTGAGGTACTGGAAGGGTCTTTGCCTGAAACGGAATGAAGGGGTTCAGGGTGTTGTCGAAGCCGTTTCAATCAAGAGGCTCAAGGAGGGTCCCGTGTTTTGTGGCTAGTTTAGGTATACTCAATAAGCCTTCTTTGAATACCGATCCCCCTGCACCTGCAAACCCGCAGCAGGGTATCAGATGATCTCCAATTCCTAGAGACCCCATACTCCGGAAGACTCTGATCCCCAGGAAAGCGCCTCACCAGTCTTTGCCCTGCACCCTAAACCCTAAACCCCAACCCGAGGGTCCTTGCCACAGTGTTTGACATCCTTGGCTACACCTAGATGGTCTGACAAGCTCATGAAAGCCCTACATAAGCCCCTCAGCCATCAACCCAGGGTCATATGCATACATCAGTAAATAAATACATATATATATATATATAATATGAATGTACATATATATATATATATATGTATATGTATACGTATACGTATATGTATATGTATATGTATATGTATATGTATATGTACGTGTATTATATGTATATATATATATATATATGGTGCAGCGTCGCTGCCCCCCCCCCCCCCCCCACCCACCCATGGTCCCCTTCCCCCCCCCATGGCCCCCCCCCAAATTCTTTCCCCGCCCCGTCCCCCTGTGGTTTGGGCCCCCCTGTGTGCGGTTGGGGTTTGGGTTTAGGGTTTAGGGTTTAGGGTTTAGGGTTTAGGGTTTAGGGTTTAGGGTTTAGGGTTTATAGAAGTTGTATAGGGTTTTGGTCCCAATAAGTTTTGACCGAAACGTTTTGACCGAAAGTTTTGACCGAAAGTTTTGACCGAAAGTTTTGTTTTGGAACTCTGATTTTCATTTTGAGGGGTGACGGGGGCGCGGGGCAGAGGGGGGGGGGGTGTGGAGGGTTTAAGTAAATTGAGAATTATGGCTTAATTTGCTTAAACTCAGCTTGTCAGCTGTTTAGACAAATAACTTTGGAAATTCAGAATGATACCACATACAATTACTACTTATTTTATCTTGAGGGTTTAGGGTTTAGGGTACGGGGGGAACCCGAAGGGGGACGAGAAACCGAAAAGGTCAACCCCAACAGAATCCCTTGATTTCCCTGGATCAACCACACAACAAACCCAAACCACAGGGCACTCACCTTTTACTACCAGGCACATGGCCCAGTCTTGAGCCATAAAAATGATTTCCGGGTTTATTAACCCTTTCAACTTCCAACACTAACTTCTTTCTACAATACCAGTTGCAGCTCCGCACTCCCCCTGTCCTAGGATTTCCTAGGACACATTGGAGGTGCAGATTCTTTGGCCAAAAACTGCCATTAGGGCAGTAGCCTGCTGCTTGACATGCACAATATGGTTTAACGTCTACCAGGACGAAATTATAGCTCATTGGCCAAATCCACTAACCATAGAGAATCTTGTCACCATGATCCTCTCATCACTGAAGACTCCTTGGCCTTCTTCACCACAAACCGTGGTCTTCGCTACGCGAAAAGCTACTGACTTCTACTATCAGGGATTTCCATACCCTTAATAGTAACCACCACATTTGTCAGCACATTGGCTGTTCCAGCGCACCTGTCTCCAGAAAGAGAAAAACCATCCCTTCATCCATACCATCCAATCACTTCTTTTTCCGATTGTTGGCAATCTTGAGGTGAAGTTGCAGCAGAATATACTCCAGGTCTGAAACTGTAAGAACAGGATCCTGTACGCCCCTTTGAATTGAGGATACCAGTCCTTCTCTTTTCGCGTCCTCAATCGCTTGGCAAGGTTGACCCAGCTCTGCACTCACAGCTGCCGACGCTTGCTCATCCACATCAGGAGGACGATCCTTTTCTTCAGGACCTTTCACCACCACCACTTCTCCCTTTTTGGGACTCTGACTTTTCTCCTTCTTCTTCGCCTTTCCACCGACGATTGACTTTGCGCGCATTCTCGAGGCTTTTTCCCCTGCAGAAACCGCCGCATTGGTTGATGATCCACTCTTCTCAATGGTCGCCGGCATCTTCTTCGGCTTTGGAACCAGGAGGGTATAAGGATCTTCGATAACCACAGGTTTCCTCTTCTTTTTAACCTTTTTTGCCTCCTCCTCAACGATAACTTCCGTCTCAGAAGTCTCAACCACCTCCTTCTCGGCAGGAATATCTTTGCTGGACTCCCTTTCCAGGGACCTCTTCTTGCCCCTTTTGGGATCTTTTTCTTCTTCCAAGTTGGCTCGCTCGAACCATATCCTCAGGTCATTGACCCATTCTTCCACCTCCTCGAGCGAAACGTCATACGACTTCACTACTTCGTGAAGTTCCAGCACGGACAACATCTCGTCGGTCCACGAAACCCATTCTCTATCCATCTGGTCAGCGTCTCCCTTGAACTTCAGGAGTTTGAACAGTGGGTCCGCTTCTGCTCGAGCCAAGTCTGGTTTACCATTCGAAAGAATTGAAATCGCTTCCATCAACAGTTCCGACATTTTGGTGTCATCGTCATAGGTCATGGAATACTCCTCACCATCATCGAACTGTTCAGGAGAGATCTCCTTTTCTCCACCATTTGCACCAGAACTTCTCCGTGGACCATCCCTTGGGGGCGTCCTTGGAGACCTTGGCCTCTGTTCATCCAGCGGAACACCATGCTCGAAGACACACCTGTCACCATAACGACACTTCCCAGACCGAGCAAACTGGATGCACCTCACACCAGTTGCATCATGCGAGAACGCACAATCCTTTCCAGCGAAACAGTCTCTCCCTGCCACATAGTATTTGCACCAATATGAATGTAGCACCACATCATCTTCTGAATGGATGAATTTACAGTCTTCACCAAATTTGCAGCGATCTTTCCCTTTGCTGAACCAATAGCAGAAGCCTTTCTTCCTCTTCTCCAAGCGCTCTGCCTCATACCGGTCCATAGGGCGATTGTGCTCTACATGAACATTGCCATGTACCTGGGGACTGCTCCCTTCACCCGACGTGCTATCAGTAGTTGGTGCTTGGAGTACAGCTGGAAAACCTGGCCTTGGTCCTACCACCTTCATGATTGGTTTTCCGCCAACTCCTGAGCCATGCTGAGACGATCCAAAAACATTGAACTTCTTCATGAGGGCTTTCCTAGTGCCGATCTTCATTGGACGCTTCATTGTTCCAACCTTGCATCCAGATACGTTCAAACGACACAACCTCCTATACCCAGCTCTAGATCCCTTTTTCCAAAGAGCCATAAGAATTTTAGAGGCAGTAACATTTTCCACCTCTACCTTTTCCAACGATCCCTCACCTCCCGGAACAGACCCCTCCAGCCCATCCATATCTGAAGACCTTTCCATCTTTTTTGACACCACTTCGTCGAGGTAGTCTTCAGAAATCCAGGGTAAGTTCCTCTTAGAGGAAGGATTGTCACCATTGTTTGGTCCTTCACCAGGATAACCTTTTGTGCTGTCAAAGATCTTCCCAGTAGTGCGGTCCTGCGTAGAGAAGTTGGAAGCAACACGAGAGTACACTGACCACAAGAAAATCCTTGTGCCCGCCAGTCTTGACGACCCACTGGATGTCTCCTCTTCTGGAGAGACTTCTGGCGCTTTGCCATCCCTTCCAGTGTCACCAAGTGTCTCACCTCCAACATCTTCAATGGGAATAAGGGATTCATTGTTCCCTTGATCTAGTACCGCATCTTGTTGATCGGGAATCTCCAGCACCATTCCTGTAGGATCCACTTCTTCATCAGCATCGTCGTCCATTCTTCTCCAGAGAACTTCCAATTGATCAGCGCAAGTCACTGCCTGGAGGAACTCCATCATTTGGTCCCTCCCGTGCTGCCAGAGAAACTCAGAATTCACCACTGTTCCTTGGCCACCAAGTTTAAGGAATGGAGCGACCAGATTGGCTACCCTTGCCATAAGTTCCACATGAACTTCCATGCCTGGACTGCGACTCCAATCATAGGCTATTGCCTCCATAGCAGTTCCAAACTTTCCAGTATCCCTGAATTCCTTTTCCAGGCCAGGAGAAAGCAGTGTACCCATCACCGAAAGAGGATAATTTCCCACCACCGGCAAGCACGGATTGTCATGGAACGAATGATGCAAATCACAATAATATCCTTGATCTCTCCTTTCAAAAAGGAGTCTCCCAGTATTCAACTGGGCGTTCAGTTCATCCACTTGAACCATTTCAGCACATATTCTCTGTGCTGTGTACGCCATTGCTGGCCAGATGGAACGATCGGTCAGACCGCGACGCATAACCCAATCAGTTGTTGGCGACTGAATCAGCGTCCTTGGATCATACACCAGAACTACCATCGCACCGTCACCCATTGACTGATCAGCATCGTCCTCCAGTGCCAGGTTCTCATCCTGTTCGCTCGCACCCTCGGATGACATGCTAATAACCAAATTTCGATCCATCTTATTGGACCCTTTTTGGCAGTCTCTTTGCCCGACCGGCAACTTGCCAACTGCCACCTTCCAATAAATCCGATTCAGAAGGCCTTTAACCAGCAATTGCTGAAGGTCACTCCTCACCAAACCACCGTCCAAATTCTTCGCATCATCACCACGGAGATCATTGCTCCCACCTTCTCCTTCATTTTGGTCAGTCTCCTCGCCGGGAATTTGCACTGCTCCTTCCAGCGCCGTCTCCTGTCCAGCCACTTCATGCCCAGGAAGAACTTGAGCGCTTTCAGATCCATTCACCTGTCCAGCAACACCTTGCCCAGGTAAAACCTCATCCGTGGAGCCCACCGCCAGCGAACCAACCATAACTGAGCCATCCCTTGCTCTTTTTTGAGACTGTTCAGTTCGACGAGAAGGTTGTGGTAGCGAAAAAACTTGAGAAGTCACTTCTTGGCGGGTCTCCCCCCGCGACGCTTTGTCGCGTTCTTTGCCAAGGTGAACCGATTTTTTCTGCCCGGCATTGGGGCCGGAAGAACCACCCATCGGAACATTGCCACGAATCGCAGTTCTCTGTGAATCCCTTTCTTGCAAAAGGATTTCCCGCATGCGGTGCACAGCATTGGTCTCTTCCTCGCTTGAATCGCTTGAGGAAGCGGCATAAGAAACCAAAGCCTCCGCCTGATCATCATCGTCCACCACATCTGCCCACGCTCTGCTGAACCGATACGACAACCCACCACGAGGCTTCAGTTCCAGTGGTTTTGGTTTCTCCACCACTTCCGCCGGTTGCGCTCGTCGCTGTGAGCGAGAGCGTGGCACCTGTCGCACCTGTTTTTTGTCCAGCAAGGGCCTTCCCCTTTTCACAGGGTTTGATCTTGACCGATACTTTTTTGTTGGTGGATTCACCGGTGGCATTCCAACTCCCACCAACTTCAGCTTCTGTACACACAGCGGAGACCTCTGCGCAAGCGTCCAAGCGTCACGGTACTTGACCTTATCAAAAAGCTCCCGATAGGAGCCTCTCGGCATCGTTTTTGCACCGGAGTCTTCAGCTTCACGCACCTGAGTGAGGGTTCGCACCGCCGCTCTTCCAGTCCCTTTGTTCCCAGAAGATTGTTGTACCCGTACAGATGCATCAGAAGGAACTGCCTTTTCCGGTCCTCCCGGTCGATATCGGACCTCACCCACCAATTGCAGAATTTTGCATGCGGTCACCTTGTTGATCCCTTTGTCAACCAAATCTTCCACAAAGATGAACTCTTGCAAGTCCGACACATTGGTCACACCAAGGGTAATCATCACCTCACTTACATGAGGGGTATACACCCACAGGTGTTGGTTGCGAGCCATCCAATTTTCAATTGGCTCCTCTGGATTGTGAAGCTGAGTGCTAGTAGACGCAGCCACCGAATTCTTTTGTTCGTCAGCCTCTTCTTCATCCAGAATACCCTTTTCACCATCTTTTTGTGACACATTGGTCATCTGCAGCGCTTTTGGTGCTGAGGAGGACGAAGATTCTGCTCCCCCACTTACTGGTGGTTGAAAAGCGTTCCTATCAGGAATCTCCAATCCCTTTGCCCTTTGAAAGGACACATGGTTTGCCACATTCACCAAATGCTTCAACTGGGCCAGCCGGTCCTCAGACATCTCTTCGTGAGAATACTTGCAGCCAAATCGTACACGACATCTCCCTTTGAGATAGTAGTCGAAACAGCACTGGTGGAACCCCGCGTCCCTTATTGCCCTTCTGGAAGCATTGTCCCAAGATTTGCCAGGCTCCCAAGTCCCTTCCAATGCCACGTCATCGTCGTGGAGAAACCTGCACGCAGTCCCATATTTACAACCACTTTGGTTGTAATACAGACACAGCCGTTTCTTCGTTTCACCCAGCGTAGGCTCACCTTTTGATGTCCCTTTGCCATAGTTGTACTGGGCTCGGAAGGCCGAATCCTCCCGCTCCTGCTGCACCTCATCCACTGTACCTTCATCAGTTGGAGGGCCACCGATGTCCCCATCCTCGTCACCAGTTTTTTGGCTGTTCTTTGGCTCAGTTGGCTCTCCTTCAGGCCACCCTTCACCGTAGCGACGATGTTCATAGGAACACCCATCTCCATTTCGACACCTCCCTTGATTGAAGAACCTGCACAGCTTACTGTATCCAAGTGACACAGTTTTCGGAGTCGTGTGAGCCTTTTTGTACTGATCGGGATCCATATAGGTCTCTATCGGCCTGTTTTCCCTCTTGCTCATCTCCTCGACTGCACCGTCAAGCTCTTGCAGAAATCGCTTGGTGTCCAACCACAGCTCGTTCCAAAGCTCATCTTTTCCCTTGCTCAGCAACATTGCCACCGCTTCACCCACAACTGGTCCACTAAATCTTCTTTTCCTTGCGTGCCAGTTGGTAGAGCGCGTCGTGGTACTGCTTCCGAGAAAAAGTGGTTGTTTCTTCCACACCGACACGTTCTTTCTCCTCAGGCTTCCAACCATCACTTAGCAAGATGTTGTATGCACTCCGAGCCTCATTATTCAGGAATGCATGATCTGCAATACACTCCACAATCACGTCCATTGAACGACTCAGCAACATCCCAGTGATTTTGCCCACATAGTCCTTATCAATTGTTTCATCTTCCAGGAGATTTCGACAGATCTTCTCTCCATAGAGCTGTTTCTGCTCCGCCTCCTCTTGTTCCCTCGAGGATGCCTTTGACTCGGCGAACCACTCACGAGACTGCGGTTCCTCTGACTTCCAGTCCCATTGACCATCAGAACCTTTGTACCATTGACCAGTCTGCCATGAGCCTGTCCACCATGTACCCCAGCCGCTGTCCTTCCATTTGCGCAGCTTTGGCGAGGAATCCTCCTCGTTCTCTTCCAAAACCAGAAAGGTGTCCAAGATTATGGTACCATCATCTTCCACTCGTTTCACTGTTCCATTGACAGTATCACCAAATTGGAACTGATGTACATTGTTCCCTTCTGCAGGAATCAATACATTTAGATCACCATAGTCCAAAAAAGCTCCATACCCATTGATGCAGCGCACTAAACCAGTGATCTTATCTCCCTCTTCATAGCAATGTGTCCCAGGTGATTCCAAGGCTCCCGCTCGGGGCACTCTGTTTGCATGCTCTTCAGAAACCATCTCTGTATCATCGGCTCCTGGCGCATCCTTTGTCTTCACCTTTGGGTCACACTGCTCGTCCTGTTCCACGAGTCCCACAAGCTCATCTTTTTTGTGCTCTTGGATTTCAGGACTTCCCTTTTTCTCTGCCAAAGGCTTTGCCTCATCTGCTTCAGTTCGCTCGGTGTCGACTTCCGGTGAACTTCCAGACGGCAACGCTTCTCCCTTCATGGGAGTGGACCCTTCATTGGTGTCCTTTGTCACACCTTCTGCAGCAGGCAAATTTTCTTCCGCTGCAGGGCGATTGAGTTGATCATCCACGGCAGGCACACTTTCTTCCACCGCAGGCTCCTTTGGTTCCATGGTTTCCAAAGGAGAATTGCCACCATCATTGACCACAGCTGCCTCATTGGCTCCGGTGTAGTCCTTGTCATTTCGTTCCTCGCGGCTAATTTCAGGTTGCACCAGTGCGTCCACCTGTGAACCTCCATCATCAGCTGCTGCGGAGACCTGCGCCCCATTGTTGCAGTCGCCCGTGGAACGTACCACCATATGCACCTCAACCCGTGCCTCATTCGCACTCCAGGTACTATCTGGCGCATCGACCCGCGCTTCATTGGCGCTCCAGGCCTCATCTTTCTTATCAACCGTGTCTCCAGCAGTTTCAGAAGTTTCCTTTTCCCTTTGAATGGCAGATTTCTCGGCACCAAACGAAGAGACCTCCTCAGTCGTAATGCACAACTTTTTCTCTTCGTCATCCAAATCTCCAGGGCCATCTTCCTGAACGACAGGCACCACATCCACCACTCGCTCTTCTGTAGCCGACACAATTCCGATCTCCACATTGGGCATTTTTTCTTCTGGACCCACCGATTCCACCGCTGCCACACCCTCAGAAAGCATCCCCATTTCTTCCCGATCCAGATGTTGAGCTTCAGCGATGTCTGCTCGGTTTCCAGAAATCCCCTCTTCATCAGGAGAACCCGAGGTCGGGGCGTCACCACCACCCCTAGGACCGCTATCCCCGATAGTAGAGGAAAAATCCTTTTCACTTACACTATTTACACCGCTGTTCACACTTTCCATGCTACCCTGCTGTGCCCTAGAAGACTCAGTAGATGATGGAGACGAGGTAGCACCCAGCGTTGGCTCATCTTCCACAGGGACAATGCCCATTCCAACACCTGGCCCCTCGCTATTTCCAGCCATTCCAGTCTTCTTAGGCAACACCCATTGGGTATCACCAGTGTCCAAGCAGTAAAAATATTCTCTCCCATCCTCGTGAAAATGGCGTTCCCATGTCTTCCCATCGCAGTCGACGATTGGAAGGTCAGCAGCCTGAGACGCTTTGCCTCCACCACCAGCGTATAAGTCCTCGTCTGACTCTTGCTGTATTCTTGCTGCCTCCAATTCCAGGATTTCTCCTTCGCTCATCACCATAGCAACAGGAACGACTCCTTCTGCGTCCCCAACAACGAGGATACTGCTTTTTGTCGCAGCAACAGGCGCAGTTTCTTCCACTTCACCTGTCAACAGATCACCACTTTCAGCCGCGAAACTCACCTTGTTGCGAGCTCGCTTGGAAACAGGGATAACATCCCCAACCAGTTCTGTCTGGCACCCTTGCTCCACCATCTTTGACGTAGAGGAGCTTGTTGTTGGCGCTCCCGTTGATTCAGCAGATTCCGCAGCTCGAAGAAGATGCCCATGTTTGCTCAGAAGGCGCAGCAAAACTGCTTCCATCTGGTCTTCCAGTCCTTCCACCACCGGCTTCTCTTCGCCACGCATACCACCAACATCAACCAGAGCTTCCTCATTGGGAACGACTTTTTCACCCGTTGCAGACCTTTTGACACCACCATCACCTTGGTCGCCCACATTGGAGCTTGATGATGCCACCCCAGTCCGTAACCAGTTGGTCGCCATGGCTTCAAGCTTCCACCCTAAAGCCGAAACACAAACCGCAGGGAACCTAATTTGGGCTCATAACCTACGGGGGGAACCCGAAGGGGGACGAGAAACCGAAAAGTCAACCCCAACAGAATCCCTTGATTTCCCTGGATCAACCACACAACAAACCCAAACCACAGGGCACTCACCTTTTACTACCAGGCACATGGCCCAGTCTTGAGCCATAAAAATGGTTTCCGGGTTTATTAACCCTTTCAACTTCCAACACTAACTTCTTTCTACAATACCAGTTGCAGCTCCGCATAGGGTCCGCGCCCCGCCCCCTGTGGTTTGGGCCCCCCTGTGGGGTGGTGTGGTTGGGGTTTGGGTTGAGGGTTTGGGGTTTTAGGGTTTAGGGGTTGAGGGGTTGAGGGGTTTAGGGGTTTAGGGTCGGACCCGCCCCCCTGTGGTTTGGTCCCTTCTGTGGGGTGGTGTGGTTGGGGTTTGGGTTGAGGGTTTAGGGTTTAGGGTTTAGGGGTTTAGGGGTTTAGGGGTGTCGGGGTTTAGGGTTTACGGTTTAGGGTTTAGGGTTTACGGGGGGGTGGGGGGGCGACACGGAACACGGAACCATATATACATATATATATATATGAGAGAGCAACCTTTCGGGTCTATTTAGCTCCTTCCTTAATTAAATTAAATTATTTAAATTATTTAAATTATTTAATTGACTCCCATTAAATAATTTAAAAAATTTAAATAATTTATATAAGCAAAATTACTTAAATTATTTAATTTATTTAATTGCCTCCCATTAAATAATTTAAATAACTAAAATAATTTAAATAAGCAAAATTATTTAAATTATTTAATTTATTTAATTGACCCCGATTAAACAATTTAAATAATTTAAATAATTTAAATAAGCAAAATTAATTAAATTATTTAATTTATTTAATTGACCCCTATTAAAGAAATTAAATAATTTAAATAATTTCTGGCTGGTCTGGAAAGTTTCCTGAATTAAATTTATTTAAATTATTTAATTTATTTAAATTATTTAAAGTATTTAATTGACCCCTATTAAAAAAATTAAATAATTAAAATAATTTAAATAAGCAAAAATTATTTAAATTATTTAATTGACTCCAATTAAACAATTTAAATAATTAAAACAATTTAAATAAGCAAAATTATTTAAATTACTTAATTTATTTAATTGACCTCTATTAAATAAATTTAAATAATTTAAATAATTTACATAATTTAAATAAATTTAATTCCGGGAACTTTCCAGACCAACCAGCAAAACAATTAAATAATTTAAATCCGACAGCTCAATTAAATGATTTAATTAAACTGCGGGATTTAAAATTATTTTATTGATTTTTTTTTCTGGCTGGTCTGGAAAGTTTCCTGAATTAAATTTATTCAAATTATTTAATTTATTTAAATTATTTAAATTATTTAATTGACCCCTAGTAAATAATTTAAATAATAAAAATAATTTAAATAAGCAAAAATTATTTAAATTATTTAAATTATTTAATTGACTCCCATTAAATAATTTAAATAATTGAAATAATTTAAATAAGCAAAATTATTTAAAATATTTAATTTATTTAACTGCCTCCCATTAAATAATTTAAATAATTTAAATAATTTAAATAAGCAAAATTATTTAAATTACTTAATTTATTTAATTGACCCCTATTAAATAATTTAGATAATTTAAATAATTTAAATAATTTAAATAATTTAAATAAATTTAATTCCGGGAACTTTCCAGGCCAACCAGCAAAACAATTAAATAATTTAAATCCGACAGCTCAATTAAATGATTTAATTAAACTGCGGGATTTAAACTATTTTATTGATTTTTTTTTCTGGCTGGTCTGGAAAGTTTCCTGAATTAAATTTTTTTAAATTTTTTAATTTATTTAAATTATTTAAAGTATTTAATTGACCCCCTATTAAATAATTTAAATAATTAAAATAATTTAAATAAGCAAAAATTATTTAAATTATTTAAATTATTTAATTGGCTCCCATTAAATAATTTAAATAATTAAAACAATTTAAATAAGCAAAATTATTTAAATTATTTAATTTATTTAATTGCCTCCCATTAAATAATTTAAATAATTTAAACAATTTAAATAAGCAAAATTATTTAAATTATTTAATTTATTTAATTGACCCCTATTAAATAATTGAAATAATTTAAATAATTTAAATAATTTAAATAATTTAAATAATTTAAATAAATTTAATTCCGGGAACTTTCCAGGCCAACCAGCAAAACAATTATATAATTTAAATCCGACAGCTCAATTAAATAATTTAATTAAACTGCGGGATTTAAATTATTTAATTGTTTTTTTTCTGGCTGGTCTGGAAAGTTTCCTGAATTAAATGTATTTAAATTATTTAATTTATTTAAATTATTTAAATTATTTAATTGATCCCTATTAAATAATTTAAATAAGTAAAATAATTTAAATAAGCAAAAATTATTTAAATGATTTAAATTATTTAAATTATTTAATTGACTCCCATTAAATAATTTAAATAATTAAAATAATTTAAATAAGCAAAATTAATTAAATTATTTAATTTATTTAATTGCCTCCCATTAAATAATTTAAATAATTAAAATAATTTAAATAAGCAAAATTATTTAAATTATTTAATTTACTTAATTGCCTCCCATTAAATAATTTAAATAATTTACATAATTTAAATAAGCAAAATTCTTTAAATTATTTACTTCATTTAATTGACCCCTATTAAATAATTTAAATAATTTAAATAATTTAAACAATTTAAATAATTTAAATAATTTAAATAAGCAAAATTATTTAAATTATTTAATTTATTTAATTGACCCCTATTAAATAATTTAAATAATTTAAATAATTTAAATAATTTAAATAATTTAAATAATTTAAATAATTTAAATAAATTTAATTCCGGGAACTTTCCAGGCCAACCAGCAAAGCAATTAAATAATTTAAATCCGACAGCTCAAGTAAATGATTTAATTAAACTGCGGGATTTAAATTATTTAATTGATTTTTTTTCTGGCTGGTCTGGAAAGTTTCCTGAATTAAATTTATTTAAATTATTTAATTTATTTAAATTATTTAAATTATTTAATTGACCCCTATTAAATAATTTAAATAATTAAAATATTTTAAATAAGCAAAAATTATTTAAATTATTTAAATTATTTAATTGCCTCCCATTAAATAATTTAAATAATTTAAATAATTTAAATAAGCAAGATTATTTAAATTATTTATTTTATTTAATTGACCCTATTAAATAATTTAAATAATTTAAATAATTTAAATAATTTAAATAACTTAAATAAATTTAATTCTGGGGCCTTTCCAGACCAGTCACCAGACCCCTCTCCCCCTCCCCGCAGCTACCCCCCCCCCCCCCGAACTGGGGCTGGGCCAGGGCCGGAGGGGGTGAGGGCTGGAGCTGGGCGGTGGCGCTGGAGAGTGGTGGGGGGGTCGGGGGGTGGGGGGGTGGGGGGGGTGGAGAGCCAGCTTGGCGCGCGTGGAGGGGGGGGTGTTGGGCTTCTGGGGTGGGCTGGAGGGGCCCCCACCCCCCCCGCCCTTCCCCTGCCATCCCTTTCCCACTCTTTCAAGGGCTGAGCTGAAGAGCTGGAGCTGGGGTGGGCTGGTCTGGGGCCGGTGGCGCTGGAGAGCGGAGAGGGGTTGAAGGAGCTGGGCTGGCCGAAGGGTGGAGGGGCTGGAGAGCCAGCTCGGGGTGGAGGGTGGGCCAGGGAGGGTCAAGGGGGCCAAGGCCCTGGCACAGGGCTGGGCACCCCCCCAACCACCACCCCTCTTTCTCTCACCATCCAAAAAGAGTTTAAACAAAAAAAACGTTTTTCTCTTCACCAACCCTCCCCCATCCCTCTCCACCATCAAACGCCCTCACCATGCCTACTCCCCCAGCTCACTTTTCACTCCCTCACGTTCTCAACCGCTTCCACACATTAATCAGCTGCTTTACCCTATCATCTTCTTATCATCATTTATCATATTTTATCATCTCTCATATTATCTCTTTTTATTATCTTCCATCATGTTTAATCATCTTCATATGCTTTTCTTATCATCTTCATATCATCTTTTTATCATCCTTTATCATCTTTTTTGTCATCTTTTATCATCTTTTAATCGGGTCAAAATTCGGGATCTCATTTGGAAAGCATCCTTATCTGAATCATCTTCTATCGTTATCATCCTTTATCATTTTTTATCATCTTTTTATCACCTTTTATCACCTTTTATCATCTTTTATCATCTTTTATCATCTTTTATCATCTTTTACCATATTCATATAATAGTCTTATAATCGTTTTGTAGTCTTTTCTATTTTTTCGTAATCTTTAAGATCCTGTGGTCTCTAGGTAATTAATTTTTTGGAGTGGTTCTAAGTGGTTCTAAGTCTTGCTTATCGGGGGGGTAAGTGTTCGTAAGTTTCAAGAAGCAAATATATATGCAACACTGAATTTTAAACCCCCTTGAACCCTTAAAGGCTGCGTATGTGGGGTGGTTCTAAGTCTTGCTTATCGGGGGGTAAGTGTTCGTAAGTTTCAAGAAGCAAATATATATGTAACACTGAATTTTAAACACCCTTCAACCCTTAAAGGCTGCGTATGTGGGGTGGTTCTAAGTCTTGCTTATCGGGGGGTAAGTGTTCGTACGTTTCAAGAAGCAAATACATATATGTAACACTGAATTTTAAACACCCTTCAACCCTTAAAGGCTGCGTATGTGGGGTGGTTCTAAGTCTTGCTTATCGGGGGGTAAGTGTTCGTAAGTTTCAAGAAGCAAATATATATGTAACACTGAATTTTAAAACCCCTTCAACCCTTAAAGGCTGCGTATGTGGGGTGGTTCTAAGTCTTGCTTATCGGGGGGTAAGTGTTCGTAAGTTTCAAGAAGCAAATATATATGTAACACTGAATTTTAAACCCCCTTAAACCCTTAAAGGCTGCGTATGTGGGGTGGTTCTAAGTCTTGCTTATCGGGGGGTAAGTGTTCGTAAATTTCAAGAAGCAAATATATATGTAACCCTGAATTTTAAACCCCCTTAAGCCCTAAAAGGCTGCGTATGTGGGGTGGTTCTAAGTCTTGCTTATCGGGGGGTAAGTGTTCGTAAATTTCAAGAAGCTGTGAGGGTTCCAGGTCTTGCTTGTCGCGGCCACCCCCACTCGGTCCTCAACAGGGGGACTCTCCAGGCTTTCGGCAAGACACCCCCGAAGCCTGAAACCCGAAATTCCCAAATGTCCATGCGCTAAAGTCACAAATCGCAAGCAGTGTCCCCCGTAGTTTTTGTCGAAACAGCCTTCTCCGAACTCATAAATCGCAAGCAGTGTCCCTATGCGTTGTTGTTGCGCGCAAATATCCAAAATCACAAATCGCAAGCAGGGTCCCCATAAGATGTTGCTGTAAGATTATCTACAAAATTCATAAATCGCAAGAAGTGTTCCCCGTAGTTTTTTTTTGCGATTATGTACCAAGTTCACAATCACAAGCAGTGTCCGCCCTTAGATGTTTCTACAAGAGTATGTGCCAAAATCGCAAATCGCAAGCAGTGTCCCCCGTATTTTTTTGTTGAAAGAATATGTACCAAGAACACAAATCGCAAGCAGTGTCCACCCATAGTCCTTTTTGCTGAAAGAATATATCCAAAATTCACAAATCGCAAGCAGTGTCACCCTTAGTTCTTTTGCTGTAAGAATATGCTCCCAAGTCACAAATCGCAAGCAGTGTGCCCCATGTTTTTCCTGTAAGATTATGTACCGAATTGCCAAATCGCAAGCAGTGTCCCCCTTAGCTTTTTCTACAAGAGTGCCAAACTCGCACATGGCAAGCAGTGTCCCCTGAGAGAAGATGTCCCAAAACCACAAATCGCAAGCAGTGTCCCCCATAGTTTTTGTTGAAAGCGTATTCTGCAAAGTTACATATCGCAAGCAGTGTCCCCCTTAGTTTCTTTTGCTGCAAGAAGAGGATGTCCCACAATCACAAGTCGCAAGCAGTGTTCCCCTTAGTTTGTTACGGAATGGACATTGAGCAATCGCAAGCAGTGTCCCCATGAGAATTTGTTGATAGAATTCCAAAATCACAAATCGCAAGCAGCGTCCCCCATAGTTTTTTGCTGAATGAAGAACTATCCAAACTCCTAAATCGCAAGCAGTGTCCCCCTAATTTTTTTGCTGCAAGAAGATGCCCCAAAATCAAAAACCGCAAGCAGTGTCCCCCTTGGTTTTTGCTGAAAGAAGATGTCCCAAAATCACAAATCGCAAGCAGGGTCCCCGCTTAGTTTTTGTTGCTGCAAGAAGATGCCCCCCAAATCACAAATCCCAAGCAGTGTCCACCCATAGTCCTTTTTGCTGAAAGAATATATCCCAAATTCACAAATCGCAAGCAGTGTCACCCTTATTTTTTTGCTGTAAGGAAAATGGTCCCAAGTCACAAATCGCAAGCAGTGTGCCCGGCGTGCCCCATATTTTTCCTCTAAGCCTATGTACCAAAACCAAGTCGCAAGCAGTGTCCCTCTTAGTTTTTTCTACAAGAGTATGTGCCAAACTCGCAAATGGCAAGCAGTGTCCCCTGAAAGAAGATGTCCCAAAATCACAAATCGCAAGCAGTGTCCCCCATATATAGTTTTTTTTGAAGGAGTATTCTCCAAAGTTACAAATCGCAAGCAGTGTCCCCCTTAGTTTGTTTTTGCTGCAAGAAGAGGATGTCCCACAATCACAAATCGCAAGTAGTGTCCCCCTTAGTTTGTTACGGAATGTAATGGATACGTCCCCATGAGATTTTGTTGAAAGAATTCCAAAAACACAAATCGCAAGCGATGTCCCCAATAGTTTTTGCTGAATGAAGAACTATCCAAACTCCTAAATCGCAAACAGTGTCACCCTCAGTTTTCTTGCTGAAAGAGTATGTGCTAAAATCACAAATCGCAAGCCGTGTTCCCCATAGTTTTTTGCTGAATGAAGAACTATCCAAACTCATAAATCGCAAGCAGTGTCCCCCTTAGTTTTTATGCTGCAAGAAGATGTCCCAAAATCACAAATCGCAAGCAGTGTCCCCAATAAGTTTAATCCTGAAAGTATATATGCCAAAATCACAAATCGCAAGCAGTGTCCCCCCTTAGTTTTCTTCTGAATTCACAAATCGCAAGCAGTGTCCCCCGTAGTTTTTTTGTTGAAAGAAGATGTCCCAAAATCACAGATCGCCAGCAGTGTCCCCGTTAGTTGCTACGGAATATATCAACAATTGACAAGTCGCAAGCAGAGTCCACAAATGTTTTGTTGTAAGAACCTATCCAAAATGTCAAATGGCAAAGGCACGTGCGCTACTGTCTCAATGAAATTACGTATTTGAGCACATATAGACTAGGAAGTAAAAACATTATATATATATATATATATGAACGAGCAGCCTTTCGGTCCATTTCGCTCATGTGTTTTGTTTAATGCTGGAGGGCTAGGTGCTGGGTGTTTTCGGGCTGTGGGTTGGCACGAATGGGTAAAAGTCTGAAGCTGCAACGCGAACCCATGAAATGAAACTCGGGCGGAGTGTTTTCGCTGTTTAGCTTGCCAGCGCCCCTCATCGATCCAAGTGTTATAGATAAATGAAGAACACAAGTTCGAAAAGACATAGGCAAGCAGCGTGCAAGAACAGCAACGTGAACAGTTATCATGACCACAAAACCACGAATTCGTTTTCAGAATAGCAGTGTAGGATTTTTTGCTCGTGTCATGGATCCATGAGCAAACCGCATTTTAAATGTAGGCAAGCAGCACGCAAAGAAAACAAAGCAAAGCGAAAGCCAAAAACAACAATGCAAGTCCAAAAGACAAGATAAAATAGGACGTCGGATTATTCGGCATGTGCAACTTTAAAGTTTTTTGACAATATACATATACGAGCGTTTGATAGGAATGAAACAAACGCAACGAAAGAGACCCCAAAAGTCCCGGCTATGTCCCGGCTATTTTGTATAGTGTAGTGTAGTATAGAGTTTCTTGTAGTTTTAGCATTCGTGTTAGTACTATTATTGGTCTTGGTCTTGGTGCTGGTACCTAGTCTGGCAGCGGTAAAGTATTCGTGTAGTATCAGCATAGTACTCGTATGGTATCGAGGAAAAGTCACAGCGTCCTTGCAAGGGCCTTGCTTTCGGATCGCGCTAACACAAAATATAATGAACATGAGCAATGCCAGCACTGCTAAGAACGCTATTGATATGAACAGTAAACATGGTGATATTGTTATGCGGATTCATTACTTTATACCGTTGCCTGGTGACTAAATGGTTTTCTCATTGTTCTTTGCTTGCACAAGCAAAAATTCTTAGTTCCTATTGATTTAATGTACGGTTGCCCAGTGATTCAGTTCCTACGTATTGTGGGTCACAACGCTCCCTACACCATGTGCTTGTATAAAAATATGTACTTGGTTCTCGCAACACTCATTGATATCATATACAGTTTCCCAGTGATTTCTTGAGTTTTTCTACTATCCCTATGTGGCGTATGCCACAGCATTCCCTACACCATGTGCTCGTAAATTTACCTGGTTCCACACCACATACTGATTTAATATACGGTGGCCTAGTTATTTCATAGTCTTCTCACTGTTCCTATGTGGTGTCGGTCAACAAATGACCTACACCATGTGTTTGTGTGACGAAATTTACTTGGTTCCTACAACACTCATTGATGTCATAGAGAGCCCCCGAGTGATTTCTTGCTGTTATCACTATCGCTCTGCGGCGTGGGCCACAAAGTTCCCTGCACCACGTACTTCTAGAAAAATTATGAGTTTACTTGGTTTCTAAATCACTCATTGGTTTGCACGGTTGCCCGAAAGAGTCTCTAGAATACCAAAACCCAAAGTCTTCCAAAATAAGCCGAAAGGATCACCGGAAAAGCCCTGGAAGGCTTGTGCTAGAGTATTCCAGAATCGCTGAAGCGCGCAGCCGTAGAGTATCCTCGTAAAGTCCCTAGAGCGCACAAGACCAAACTATGCCCAAAGAGTCACTGGAGTACTAACCGCAAACCATCCTGCAGCTAAAATGCAGCTCAAGAAGTAAACCTTTCTTCATGTTTATAGGAATGGTCCCAATACTACTAATATCAGTAGCGTGATACTAGTATTATATTCAGCAATGTTCGGTATAGTAGGCGTATTAGCTTACTAGCATGATCAATAGCATAACTAAAAGTAAATGACAAGAAATTGCAATTCCAGTTACAACATTACCAAGCTTACTAGTGTCATAAATTGTATTAGGCTTGCTAGCACTCATGTTACTCGCATTAATCATATTACTAATTGATCTCATATTATAATCTTATCGGACTAATCATGCCACAGGGGCTAATGACGCTATGGTACTATTGTTAGTGACATTGTTGAGTTTCCCAGTGGTGGGCTAAAAAACATTGCTCACAACACTGATGTTGCACCCTCTTTAGACCTGCCCCCCTCCCCCTTTCTTGTTCCTGTTTACACTGTCCACGGGATATATATGAATTTATTAGAGAGGAGTTAGGATAAGTTTACAGGGCAGCGATGCCCAGCAATCCTTTAAAGGCGCGCCGCGTGGAATTTTCTTACGGCGCCCGGACGGTTTGCCTTTATTCAGGATCCCAACGCGCGCCCCCAAACCCAAACAGTCGGAGTGTCCTGAACAGCCCGGCCATTTTGACTTTATTCAGGAGGCCCCTACTAAAGAGTGTGGAACATTAATAGTACTCGCACTAGTCATATGGCTAATCTGACAGATAGTGCAGTTTCGTAGTAGACTTGTCAAAAGACATATGCACTACCAGCAAGATTAGGATGATTAGGATTGTCGTGATGTTAGTGTTAATTAGCAATCCTGCCAACACACTGCAATGTTACTTGGTGATATTGAAGTCACGAACTGTCAAATTGGGAGCATAAGATGTGTCAAACTTATGCTTAGCACAAGTAATCCTCGACTTCGAATGTTCCGCACAACACGCCATGCTTTTTGCTTATATTGACAGCTCGCGCTAGGACTAGTACTTATATTGCGAACATTACCAATAGTACTCACATAAGTCATAATATGTTCATAATGTTAGTTGTGCTTCCAATGCTAGGAACACCAGTAAGCATACTATTGCCATCGCATCAGCATTATAAAGATCACAAACACTAATAAGTGAACAAGCCGCAGATGAAAACAAAGAAAGCTGCAGAAAACAAGTGCATTTAAGATATGCAACACCGGTGTGGAGGGTTGATCGTTTTGTTGCATCCAAACGGATAAATAAGTTAGATGTGCGACTTGTCTAAAACACAAGCATCAACAGTAATGGTATCCACAGACACAAGGCGAAGTTGACTCTCAAGTAGAACTTATGGTTCCTACAAAAGTATAAATATACACTTACATACTAAATTGTTTATATTCCGTATTTAAAGCGAAAAGAAAAACTCTATGCTAAATAAACCCTAAAGGTTCCGGGCTCATATATATATATATATGGTCCCCCCCCTCCCCTGGAGAATCTGATATCATGCACCGTACATCTGCCAAGGCACGCTCCTCCGTGCCATCCACGACCGTCGGGTCTCGGGCTTCCCTCCAGCGCGCGCCTCGCGTTTGGAGTCCCCTGAGCTCTTAGGGGTTTTAGGGCTTTTGGGGCTTTGAGGGTTGTTAAGGGTGTTTTGGGGCTCTTTTGTGTCTTTTGGGGTTTTCTTATTTTGGTTTTAGGCCAACGAACAGCAAATTTCCTTACAGGGTTCAGGAAGTAGGGTCGAGGGCTTAGGGTTTTTCAGACTTCCCCACAACCCCTCCCCCAAATTCCCGAAACCAACTTCCAATAAGGCATCCGAGTTGCGCACAGCCCTCGTTGAGCACGGCGCTTCCGCCTTAGAGGGGCCCGGCAGGCAGTCTTCAGGGTTCGGGGCTTAGGGCGTTTAGGGCGTTTTGGGTTTAGGGTTGAGGGTTTAGGACCATAAACGCTCAAGTCTTGAGGTTTTGGGGTCCTTTCTGAAAGTAAACACACACCGAAAAGGGTGCCCTTGTTGTCATAGATGGTTACTGGCCTACCAAAAGACAATAGCACTCTCAATCTTCGGCTTAAAAAGCAGTATCATGCTAGTTAGGGAGGGGGGTATGTAAGGCGCAAAAGCGAGGGGGTGCAGGCCTCAGGCTCTTGGCTCTCTCCATCTCTGTCGCTCACTTTCGTTCTTTCTATCTTTCTTTCTATCTTTCTTTCTTCCTTTCTTTCTTCCTTTCTTTTCATTCTTTCCTTCTTGATTGCTTTCTTTCTGTCTTTCTTTCGGTCTTGCTTTCTTTCTTTCTTTCCTTCTTTCTTTCGCCACAGTAGCCGCAAAGTAGTCACCACAAGCCCCTGACAACCCCCAAGTTCTCAAAGGTCGGCGAGCGCGCCCCGGACTGCGACCAAACGCCGGTTGAGTTCCGGAGCTGCCATTCATGGGACTCCTGGGTTTACTATTTGCTAAAGAACCGCAAAAGAATATACAATATTCCCTATATTCCCATTAAGGAAGAATGATCGCTAGGGCCCAGGGTATGCCCTTATTCCTTGTTTTCAGGGTTTAGGTTTCCTTATAAGGCCCATTCAAGCAAGAAGGGTACCCTGTTTTTGGGTCTAGATAGAGTTTATAGAGCTTGTAGGGGTAATGCGGTCTATTGATCGTGTGTTTTTTGGGTGGTATTGGGATGACAGGGCTTATAGGGTTTGTGGGCTGATGGTTTATTTTTATTTACAGGGTTTGTAGGGTTTGTAGGGTTTCTGAGTGCACTGGCCACTCGAGGACGACGAAACGAAAAGCCAAATCGTAGATGATGCATATGCCCTTATTCCTTGTTTTCAGGGTTTGGGGTTTAGGGTTTAGGGCTACGATGATGCACTGGATGGGGCAGCAGTTTGCGCTTGCTTTCAGTGTGTATTGACAGCAAACCTATGCCCCGGGCTTTGAGGAAGGTACTGCCGCCTGAACCCTAAACCCTAAATCCTTTGAGGGTTTCTGGCTGTTGGCCTTTGGGGCTTTAGGGGTTGCGGGTTATGGCCTGGGGTCTCGGGTGAAGGGTTCATGGCACAGACGCCTCGTCAAAGGTCCTACCAGGGATAGGTTTCAGTTCGGGCTTAGGGTCGTTTGCCCCACGAACCTCCAGTTGCTGTGTTTTTTGTGGCTTGCTACCTTCGCATCTGTGCTACCATGAACCTTGCCCTAGAGCTCAAGACCTCGCGTCATTGCAAAATACCGTAAGGCTGTAAGAATTTTGTAGGAGAGCTTTCCATCAACAACCTACGCCCTAAACCCGACACCATCTAACTCTCAGTCCTCAACTCTAAACTATTATCTAACCCCTTAACCCTTAAACCTCCTCGAGCCCCCTTCGATTTTTTCGGGTTTAGGGTTTAGGGTTGTTTAAGGTTTAGGGTTTAGGGCAGGGTTTATGGCCGCCGCTTTGTGTTTAGGGTTATGCTTTTGGGCTGTCTGTCTGGTTTTCTCGGGGCTTCTAGGCTTCTTATGGGTGTTGAGGTTGCACTTTTTAGGCTGTTTAGTCAAGGTTTTCGTGCTTTAGGTTTGGGGTTTGGTCAGCCCTAAGCCCTAAACCCTAGACCCTAAACTCCAACCCTTAAACCCTAACGCAGAGCCCTTAGGTTCCTGATGGCCGACCCGGTGATCCGCATGATACAGATCTCGGAGGCCGAGGCAGGCTCAGGGTTTAGGGTTTGGGGTTTAGGGTTTCGGATTTATAGTAGGGTTTAGGGCTTAAAAAGGGTTTGTTCACAGCGTTTTCTCGGGTTTATTTCAGGGTCTCATGAAGGGTTCATACGGGTTTATTAAGTTTTTTTGAAACAACTTAATAAAGCTTAGGGAATTAGGGCTTACAAGGCTCTTTAAGGAAGGGTTGGAAGGGTTTATTTCGGGTTGGTTGACGGTTTATAGGATCAGAGTTAGCTCGTATTCCCTATGGGGTTCTTTACTGGTGTGTAGGTATTTAGCGTCTTCAGTGTTTCGGGTTTAGAGCTTATAGGGCTTAGACTAGGTAAATTGGCATGTCCAAAAATAGCGGGTACCAAAATGGTATTATAATCCTTAGTATAGGAACCCCCAAAAGGGTAACCTTTTTGTCGGAAACCCCCAAATCTTGGTAGCCCAGTGGTACCCACCCGGTCTCCTTTTTCTGGTTTAAGAGTCCCTTATAAAGTAACCAACCCCAAAAAAGAGTGCCCTTATTACAATATGGTTACTGGGCTACCAGGAAATCCTTAGCCCTAGAACCCGAGACCGTGTGTGCCAGGTCGTCGCCCAGCTTTCCGCGCTGGGCTTTGCCCAGGGTGCCAGGCTCGCGTGCTCGCGCGCGTCAGCTTTTCTCGCCTTTTATCATAAGGGTTTAGGGTTTAGGGTTTAGAGTTTAGGGTTTAGGGTTTGGGGTTTAGGGTTTAGGGTTTAGGGGTTTAGGCATCTATGATCTATAGGTTTGGTTCGCCAAGAGTGACCCTCGCTTTGGGGCTTTAGGGGTTTAGGGTTTAAGGGGCTTTAAACCCTAAACCCTAAACCCTAAACCCTAAACCCTAAACCCCCCGCTCCCCTAACCCTAACATTCCATCCCCTCCCCAACAGTTAGCAAGCAACCTCAGGGGCTTCTAGAGAGTCTTCCAGAGCTTCTCTGGGTTCAGCCTCGAGAGAAGCGGTAATGCAGCGAACGCCTCAACGCTCATGGGGTCGACTCTTTGGGAGGTACCGGGGCTGAAGAGAGATCCTAAACTACGATTTGATTCAGAACCCCTTCTAAGGAAGTTTCAAGGGTTCTTAAGGATTTCGTAGTAAACACTGCACGCTATACTACCTCCAACCCTAATGCCCAGCCGAAGTAGTGGCTATCAACATGCCCGGGTTTAGGGTTTAGGGTTTAGGGTTTAGGGTTTAGGGTTTAGGGTTTAGGGTTTAGGGTTTAGGGTTACTGCAGGGAGGCTACATGGGGAGCTTACTTTTCTTAGCCTCTCGCTAAGCTCTGACTTTTGAGTTGAATTGCAGCTGGGCTTTTAGGGTTTAGGTTTAGGGTTCAGGTACTTCGTGCAGAGGCACTAGTTTTCCAAAGGCTGGTGTGTTTGCCTGTGCACAGCAAGTACAAAGTACAATCAAGCTCTCAAAAAGATGGCTAACTTGCCACATGACATATTATCAGTATAGATATAGACGCGGATGTATACCACTCGTATTCGTATTCACACACCGCGGTCAATTTCCTGGTGATGCCTACGGCGGCTCCGAAGGGCTTCAGCAGAAGGCCTGGACCCTCGAAGTAGAGGGACATCATTGGCTTGCCGCCTGGTCCGAATGCCTGGTCATCAGACTGTATGGAGGGGGCGACGACCAAAAGATCGGAATGATCGGTCTGATCATACCCCATGGCATGTCTGTAGAAGACTCTATCGAACATCGCAAGCAGGACATAAACGCCAGGATGGCCCGGCGTTTATGACGCCCTCTTCCAACTGCCTGAACATGGCAAGTCAGCGCAATTGCTCGTTCTCCAATAGGAGTTGCTCGTTCTCCAGCAGGAGTTCTTGGGTATAAGGGTTTCGGGATTAGGGATCTAAAATCCTTGCATAACCCTGAGCCTGTATATACCTCACTTTGGATCTGTTTTTTGGGCCTTTGCCTTTGCATATGTTGGCCGCTTCCAAGTTGCCCCTGCACCCATCCCTACGTTTAGTTAGTGTTATTACCACCAGTTGCTTAAGAACCCCGGAAAATAAAAATGATATTCCCTATTAAGGGTAATATAAGGAATATGTTTCTTTATTCTTTTGGGGTTGAGCAAATAATAGATTATGGCCATCATCATTGGATTGTAGGCCTAGGCTTGCAGTGGGTAGGGTGTAGGCCAGACTTTGCGCAGGTTGCAACAGCCCATCCGGATGCTCAGCGGCGGCTGGCGCATGAAGCTCTGCCGGCTTGGTTTCAGATTTTGGAACTAAGGGTTTGTGGTTTAGGGTTTGGGGCTTCGGTTTAGGGTTGAGCACGGGCCCCTAACAAGCTGTAAAACTCCAATACGAAGAAACGACGATTTTTTCAGAATGGTCGGACCTGAGTAGCCCTGAACCCAAGACGGTGCAGCTTAAGGTTTTGCGTCCAGAACGTAGGGCCCTGCGCCCTATGCAGGTCTTGGTTTAGGGTTTAGGGTTTAGGGTTTAGGGTTTAGGGTTTAGGGTTTAGGGTTTAGGGTTTAGGGTTTAGGGTTTAGGGTTTAGGGTTTAGGGTTTAGGCCATAAAAAAGGAGAGTATTCTTCCTTGGAATTAAGGGTAATCTGGGTGGTTTCCGAAATTCCGAGTACCTTATTGGGATCCATATTCTATGGGAATGCGCCCATTTGGAGACTATATTCGGGGTCAATTAACTTCGTAAACCCCCTCTTAGGGATTATCGTGCTGTGTTTTTTGGGGGATTTCTTAAGCACACGGTATAGTTGCAGAAGGACTTGATAAGGAAGACGACCTTTCAGCCAAGCATTCTTATAGGGTTTATATAGGGTTTGTTGGGTTTATAGGGTTCCTATGTGAAACAAGACCACAATTGGCACGTAGCACGACTACTGTCTGTCAAAGGGTAGCCTTCAACTGAGGCTTGCGAGCCCCTATGTCGAGGCGGAACCCGACCTTTAGCCGAATACCCTAAACAATACCTAAACCCTAAACTTTAAACCTTCAATCCTAACCTTATATTGGTTGGTGGTCTCTTTAAGTGGGGTTTCTGTTTTGTAGGGGGTTCTTGTTAGGGTATCTAGGGGCTATAGTAAGGTATAAGGGACACAGATAAAGGGGCAACCGTTCTTCAGAACCTGAACCCTAAACCTTCTAACCCTAAACCCCAAACCCTAAACCCTAAACCCCCCTTAAGCCCCTTAAACGTTCGCCCAAAGTCTCCCCCATGGATTCGCCAGGTTGGGCCTGGCCCGGGCCATGCTCCAGGCGCCCCTGCGTGGGGGTGGGTTTAGGGTTTGTAGGGTGTATGGGTATTCTTCTTTTAGGGTTTAGGGTTTAGAGTTTAGGGTTTAGGGTTTACGGTTTAGGTTTGTTTGGGTGGAAAAGGTGCAGCCCATCTCCAACATACCGGCCCTAAACCCTGGACCCTAAACCGCGTTGTTGGGGTGCCACACCCCAGGAATGCCCAACCCCAGAGGTGCCCAACCCCAAGAGTGTCCCCACACAATGCCTGGAGTGCCCAACCCCTAAACCCTAAACCCTAAACCCTAAACCCTAAACCCTAAACCCTAAACCCTAAACCTCTGACTGTTTGGGGTTTAGGGCTTAGGGTGTAGCATCCCCGGAGAATCCCCAAGCGTGCCCAACCCCAGCGTGAGCTCGCATATTCTTTGCCTGCAGGACGGGGATTCTCGAAGTAAACTATTTTTTTAAGGGTGCATTTTGGGGTTTGTATATAAGCGCGTAGGCCAAAGAGTCGTTTTCAAAGGCAGCAAGCAAGCGCATCTTTCCGTGCGCTAACACCAGCTTTCTGCAGTGGCGATGTAGGACTTTATGGCTAAAGAAACATGTCTTGGGGCCGGGGGATTCCTTGACCCGAAACCCTAAACCCTAAACCCTAAGCCCTAAGTCCTAAGCCCTATAAGCCCTATATGCCCTAAACCCTCAACCCTCAACCCTAAACCGTAAACCCGAACCCTAAACCGTAAGGCCCGAACCCGAAACCCTAAACCGACTTGGCTCAGAAACCGGTGGGACCCCGGGCGCGCGAGCGATTAGGTGGGCGGACTGTGTGGCTCCTAAGCCCTTAGACCCTTAAACCCCTAAACCCTTAAACCCCTAAACCCC